>JAOYMO020075950.1:0-10004 GCA_025802455.2 Iodosphaeria phyllophila
GAAGGCACACACATCGGCATCGGCAAAGCGTTCCATGCGGACAAAAGCGATGCTTCGTCGGAATTGAGCGTCGATCATGTGATCCCGATTGCCACGCTTCAATGCTATGGACAAAGCCAGCTCCGCGTCGTATAGAGCATGCTCGACATTATCTGTCCGAAGGTACGCCTTGGATCGCTCTAGTAGCCACAGGGGGGCTTGCCGCTCCTTTATCGCTGCGCTAAGCTTCTCAATGCCCTCCGCATATTTTCTCGCCTTCACGAGCTCCAAGCCTTCCTCGGCAAGTGCTGAAGACATTGTGCCTACCCCAGACCGCCCGAGTTGAATGGAATTGCTGCAGTCGAAGTCGTACAATGTGAAGTGAATTTGCTCAAGAGTCGCGGTGATAATGTGGGGCTTGCTCAGCCTTGTAGGTGCGTGAAGAATGATGCGTGAAGCAAAGCATGAAGTAATGCCATCCAGTTCGGAAGCAGATGGAAGGCATGGGAGCTTGCTTGTAAGCTCAATATGTTTAGTGGGGAGCTGGTCATTAGCGACGATGACTACGGTCGGATTTCTTCAATGATGGGGTAGATCTTGCCTTAGCGGGGTCGAATGTGTGAAACTACGCCCGATGCAACTACCTTAACTACAACAAGAGCTATTGGCCAGTCCGCCCGTCAAGGTCATGTATCTCACACGTCTTCTCGTGACTTCTTCATGACAGCGAGACTTCATACAGTAGTTGCTGGTCGTGGCTGCCTACAGCGATACCCCGTCCTTCCGAAAGTCTGCGTACAATCGAGCACGGAAGGCACCTTTGCAATCAAAGCCATTATCTTGACCATAACTAGAGAGTCCAGAGCCATTGATCTCATCTTCCCTCAATTGCGCCGGCCTCTGTCTGTCTTGCCGTTCTCATATACTGACCCAGAGTCCTTTGTTTTTTGGGCTCCGTTAGACGCTCCGGAGGGACAGTGCTTTCAATGCCTAGAAAAGGCGGAGGTGCGGTAGGTAGTGTTATTTGATCCTGAATAGAAAAATGCAGTACAATGCCCAACTCCTTTGCTCTCTCTCATCCTCCCCTAGACGTGGAAATTGTAAGCAAGGGATTTCGGTTATAGTCTCCCCTTTCAGAAGATGACCGTTTACTCAGCATAGTGATGACTACCTCCGGAGGTAATACTCATCGTGAACTGACACCGACCCTTAGCTGTCAAGTATTGCAATGCCCCAGAAACTTGGGACAATTTTCGAGGCATCGCAGCACTCCAACATCTAGGGGGGTAAACCGTATGACACTACGACAGGCCATTTTGCTGGGCGCGACACTGTACGTAGAAATACATGAATACAGCTGCGTACTTCCGACCCGGACACTTTGACAACAAACAGAGTACAGTATTCCGGCATTCTGCTGGTCTACTGTACACCGCTTTCGTGATATGTCACTGGGCCTGACGCTCGCTTCTTACTACAGTACTATTGATAACTTTTCGATCCAATGATCATGACTTGTCTCCAAAATTTAGGGTGTACTCGGTGCAAGTGCGTGAATCGGTGTACATCTGATTATCAAGTCGCCTGCAAGTTGTTTTTTGCCGGGGTTGTGGGACCCCATCATATCAACAACAAGCCATTTGAATAAACTGTCTATTTCAAGTCGATGATCATGATCTAGCAAGCTTGTGCCTCGACATGAATCTATTTCCGATCACGCTTCTCGTACTTGACATATAGAGGAAACCAAAAAAAAAAACCTGGCCTGCCGTCCAACATCGATCCACCAGTAGCTTAGTCAGGGGAAGCGTATATTCATGAATCTACTAGCTAGTAAGGTAAAACATTCGCAGCGAAACAAATCTACGTTATCAACAACTGCCATACATAGACTCCCGAAGAAGCAAAAGCACGAGCAATCACGCCACCTCGGCCTCGATCACGCTTTCCATCGGTATACAAGTTGGGAGCGACCATATCTTGGCGATCTTGAATCCAGATGACTCCAACAGTTCGCGCCACTGTTTCTCAGTCCTCTCTCTTCCCGATACGAGTTGCATGACGCTGAGATCTATCGATGTGTGGTACCAGCTTGCGTTCGTAGCCGGCAAGATCAGCTCGTGCAGCAGGAGTTTCGAGTAGCCCGGTCTCATGACTTCTCTCATCCGTCCGAGGATACGCTGGGCATTCGCGTCGTCCCAGTCGTGGATGATGATGTGCATGTAGTACGTACGAGCGCCTGGCGGCCAGTTAGTGGGGTGGGACCGGAGGGATTCGCCAAATACCGATCCATCGAAGCTTTTATGCAGATATTCAAACCAAAATTAAGAGAAAAGCCGGGACAGAGATCAAACCTACCAACAACAGGCTGCGGCATGAAAAATTCATGAACCATTTTAGTAATTCTATCATCCAAATCGGCCAACGCGATAACCTCAGCCCGATCCTGCAAAACCAACGACCCAGCCGGGACAGCCGGCTGCTTGCACAAGAAGTACGTGAGATCGTACCCTAAACCACCGCCGACGTCCACGACCAACGGCCCAACACCATCGTAGCCTTCAACCAAGGTGTTGGTATCGAAGACCTCGGGCCAGGGCCGCTTCATGGTAGTCAGGCCTTCCATGTTTCGGCTGAAGCTTTTCTGCAACGCTGGGTCGCGGCGACATCGGGTCCAGAAGTCTAAGCGTTCCGGGGTCAAGTCCATGTAGTTTGTGTCGTCTGAGTCGAGGGGCTCTTGGTATCCAGTTCGGGCAGAATATGCCGGGAGATTTATTGCGGATTCTTCACCGTGAAGGGCGCTTGTTTCCCGTCAGCTATTTAATTTCTTGTCAAAAAGAAATTTCGATCCTCCGAGCGCGACAGCGAGCGATTGTCAACCGCTGATGCTGTAGAGCAGGAAAGAGAGGGCCAAACTCACGTGACCATTACACAATTGTAGGTTGGGGACGCTGGGTCGCCCAAAGCTTTGGTCAACCGAGTAGCACGAAATCGGTCTTCGCCCAATTCGACGATCATGTTCATAGCCACCAAGTGACGCAGTAGACGGCCTGGAAAGATGCTGTTGGTGGCAGTTCATTAGGAAAGTATATTAGTGAAACCACTCACGCAGTAAATTGGGTGCACATGGCTTGCTGCAAAACATAACGAGCTCATCAAGCGATACTTCCTCTCTGCCCGAAGCGAGCCAGGCCTGCCATAGCTCAAGATCCATGGTGATCCGGAGTGTCGCCATGGTGTTCATGGCAATCCACGTGCCACACCATACGGCTTCGAAGGGAGATTCCAAACGAGAGAGCATGCGACGTGCCGCTGCCATGACGGCATCTCGACTGTCGAGATCGACATCCACCATCCACCGTGTCAAGGTTGATGCGATCGATCCCGTGGATGACCGACTTGACAGACTCCCGCATGTTTTCAACTGTGATTTTTTGTTCAGAAGGGAAATTTTGTAATTTTCACAAGTAGATCCAGGGTCGTGAATCGCGCGTGGGCAAGCGGTGCAATCGCGAAACGGTGCTGAGATTGTCAGGTGAGTCAAACTCAGGTTACTGACATTCTATGCGGTATTCGCTCTCTTGGTTTATGAGATACTATATGGTCTATATGATGGGTAGACAACTCCCTTAACTCCGAGGACCAGAACGAAAGATCACATCCGAATGGTTTCAGAAGACTAAATACATATCCATGCCCCATGTCAGATGCTTCGTTCCGCAATGAAGATCAATCATGATGCCTGGAACATGCAGGTCAGGCTATCCATCCGCGATGGGCCAAATAGGCTACCGGCCAGAGATCTATGACTCGCGAACTCATCTACCAAGTATTGAATGATTCATAAGGACTGAGTGATGTGGGAAGCGTTGTTGTAATGCCGGAGACGAACGGAGACTTTCCGTTAATTTGATTAATCTTCAAAGCTGGTTATCCATTGAAAGCTGAATGCGGCTGGGGTATGCTATCTTTTGGCCCACACCGTCCGATCGTATCGTCGTAATGCAGGGTGCCAGGATGGCCAGGCCAAATGACGGGCCCTTGGGAGAGTTAGAATCAGATGGTAGATGGGACAATTAAATTAGGTCTATTAAGAATGGATGTATGGCCAGTTCAAAGCAGTGAGGGTCTCCAGCGTAAGTCACGAATTTTCAAGTTAAAATCAATGCTTTCCGCACCATTAGCCCGCTGCCGTGGGCGGCCTTCTTTGGGCCTGCCAGTACAATAGTAAAAAGACTATTCATACAGGAAGTCTATAGCGAGAGAATTTGTTGCACCCAGCGAAGTGCGTAGAGGCGTGGTGAAATTTGCTATGTAGAAAAAGAAAAGCACGGGTACAATTCGAGGCATGGTGGTTGCGTGTGAGTGAATGGACCCCTCTCCGTCATTAAAGCAGTCCAGCCCAGCGTGTTGTGGCTGGATATGAACGCACCTCAGAAGACATTGCCGTCAAATACTACGAAGGAACATGAAACGGTCAGGCACAATACCCGCCACCTGGTATGGCCATTAGTTAAGACACGAACCCATCCTTCGCGATCAAATGTAGAATCCGGTGCATGAACAACGGATCAATCAGTATGAGAATTATGGTCTAGGAAGAGTCTCAAGGTTTGTAGGTATTGTGAGTATATGATTGGTCTCCTTCGGCATCGGGTACTCAAGATTTCGCTGAGTTTTCCAGTTCGCCTGTATCATATCGGTTGGCAACGCAACCAAGGGTCTAGACGGTTTTCCGAGGAATGGACTTCCAGTCAAGGAAACAGAAAGGCGATGAATATAGCTCAGGCCTATAACAAATTGTAGTTGAACCCCCGACTTCCACGCGAGGGCATCCGCGCACAATCATGGAAGTCATGTACTTTGTGTGAACATAGTTGCTGGTAATGGGGGGGACATGCGTCCGTAGACGCCCCGATACACTAGAGTCAACATGACTGCTTACGGAACTTTGAATCTCGTGTAGAGCGAGTAATTAGTATTCTATTAGTTAGCACATCCTTCGGTGCTCGTTCCCGATCGCTATCGCTCATAATGCAGCCATCCCCCCGCTTCTTCCGTGACGATACTGTTCTAAACATCATGTCTTGTCACCAACTTGCCCGCACTGCTCGCTTAATCTAACTTCTCGTCCGGATAATGCACCGCAAACATGCCCAGCGCTTTCATAACAAAAGTAAACTTGTAATTTGGATACTTGATCATGCAGCTCTTATTAAACACGCCCTCGATGGCTTCAGAAAGCCACTCCCCGTTCGGCTGCTGCCGATCCATGATGAGTTTGACGCCCCGCCTCAAGTTTTCCACGTACGGATACTCGGCGTGGATGAGGCCGATCAGTGCGAATGCCGTCATGACGACCTGAGAGCCAGAGGGATGCTCGATGTATGCGTTTTGTTCACAAGACTGCTCACATAAGTCAGTACGAATTCTAAGTGGGCGGGATAGAGAACAAGCCGTTGCTTACCCGATAGCTCTCAGACCATCCACCGTCGGCGCGTTGCTTGGAAATGAGGAACTCGCAGCCTTTCTTCGCGTGCTCGCTGGTGAAATATTTTTCACCCACACTTCCAAGGGCTTCCAGGGCAAACATGGTGGCGTAGGTGTAACAGATGGCCCAGTTACCGTACCATCCTCCATGTGGTTCCTGGGCTCTCTTGACAAAGGCGAGGACTTTGGTCTTGAAGACCCGGATTTCGTCCGGTTTGTAGTCAGTCCAGTACTTGTGGAATAGCGATAGCGCTGTAATGACGGCAGTCGAGCACTCCACGTACTCATATTCCACCATAATTTTACCGAACACTTCGGCGGCATTGAGTAGCTCAAGACGCTCTGATCCGCGTTGGATTTCATAAGACGAACAAGCGCCTGAGGCGTTCTGGTAGGTTAGAAGCGTGTCAACGGCATCGAAGATACGTTGATCTTCCAGCAGCTGGGGATATCCCGGCGTCTTTTGCAGCATTATGACAGCCTTGAGCCCCTCAGCTACACAGTCGCAGACGGCGTATCCTTGGACTTTGTTGCTGAAGGCCCACGCTCCTTTACGCTGGTGGCGGTAGCAGATATCCTGATCGACGACATTGTCTCTGATCTGCTGTTCTTCGAGGAATCCTAGGGCTTTCGTCATCATGGGTCTCCAGCGTTCATCCTCCGCTAACCCAGCTTCCACGACGGCTTGGATTGTGAATGCCGTATCCCAGTTCTGCACACCATTGGTGCCGTTGGACATCATACCCTCGCTGTTTACCCATAAGCAGTCTTGCAGGCGCTCTAAGTGCCGCTGTACCGAGTAAGCGCCTGGCCCATCTCGAATGTAGCAAACCACCGTGTTCATGGCGGCATTGACAGGGGCGAGATCAGCATAGTCCGTGTTCGCATCCTCCATATCCACCTGTTTTGAAACATATTCTTCTGCTCTTTTAGCAATCCAGTTCATGCGGAGATAAGGATTCCACACATTAACGACCAGCGAATTCAGAGTATTGAGAATCCAAGACTTAGGATTGTAATTGTCTATGGAGGCAATACTGTTTCGATGTGCAGCCCAATTTATCTCATCCCACGGCTGGACGAAAAGCTCCTTTCTCAGATCACGTGTTAAGTTCGTCTCTTCACAAGACCAACGCTTCGAGTAGATGTAGCTCATTGACAAGTAGACCTGGCGGATATGGATCCACCAGCGCCAGGGAGCAAAGGGCACCCAGTTGGGAAGCAGCCACAACTCGGGTGGCGCAGGATTGACAATATCCCATTTGCAGACCCCGAGCGTAGCAAGCCAAAACTTGGCCCAATGCGGCGAGTAGACAGCACCGCCTAATTGATGCAGCCTGGCTCTGGCCTTGACCATGAAGGGCTCATCCGCATCCACGCCTACGAGGCGAGCCACAGTGTAGTTCATGGTAGTTCCCAGGGCAGTGCTCTCGCCCTCAATATGCAGTCCCCACCCGCCGTCCTCAGGATGGGCTCGAGCTATCAGGTATTTCCTTATCTCGACCTGGACGTACCAGGGGATTGGGGTCTTGGTCACGTGCCAGGCGTAGACAATGCCTGGCAAAAGAAACATGGGTCCTCCGTACTCGCATCCCCACTCTCCAGATGGGAGCTGGAGCTGTTCGAAGAAAGTCAGGCCATTGACTACCGCGTCGAGGGGTTTCGTCGGTTTTGGGAGTGTGTGTAAGCCCTGTTATACGGGTACAGAGAGATCAGACTTCGTGCAATCTACTGCGACTGGATTGGAACGGCAATTACTCACAGTGTCTAGCCCAAGGAAATACTTGTCAGCGCAGCTCTGAGGCCATTGTTCCACGTCCTCGTCACTCTCAAGGTAGTGCCAGGTGAGCCGTCCTCTCTCGTCCTTGCACCGCCATCGCGTAGCATCCGTCGTCTGCGTCTTCGTTCGTTTTTTGGGTATCGCCGTTTGGTTACCGTCGCTTTTTCGCTTTCGGACCGCTGAACCATCTAGGTGCACGCCTGCCCCCTTTTCGTTGTCCATGACCATGCCAGTGGTGAGCACCACCGCGTTCGACGAGACTGTGACCATGCTCTCGACTTGAGAGTTGCGCTGGGCTAAGTGATGAACTGCCATGGCATAAAATATCCTTCGGACCCTTCGGGATCAAGAATTATAAGTAGGGCATTGAGACGCGGATCCAATTGCATGATACAATGGCCAGTGACCATTGACCTTATCGCAGCAAGCTTGTTCTTCCATGGGAGCAGCCCGTTAGTCCCATTTATTTATCCCCGGACAAGTCCGGTGTCCCTGCGCTCCTTGCCGCGATCCGAATTCCACGGCAACGGGCCAGGGGCCGATCCATCTCCAATCTTTCTGTACTGTACAGTACATTGTGGGTACTTGGCAAGAGCTCTATGCAGCCGCAGTATTGCAATATCTCGAACATGAGAAAAAGATGGGACCATACTTTCCTTCGCGTGTGGAAGGATTGAGCTATGAGGTATTAATCTTAGTGATGTTCTGCAGGGACGTTGCGACCGGCAGTTTTGCATAATGCAGACCTGCAGCTGCCAATGGAGCTTAAGATGCCGGAGCTCTCCCCTAACCGTCCGGGATCTTAGAGTTCTGACGTATTACGAAGTATACTCATGATACTTAGGAGGAATGCTTCATTCTCGAGGTCGTTTAGCGCAAGGCCTCCATTTTGACCCAAGAAGAGAAGAAGAGTAGCAAGACTTGATCTTGCAGGATGAGGCTTTACCAGTACTCGCTATGAATAACTGTGCAGTATTTCTTCATGTTCTTGGTTTGTAGTTTGCGGAAAGTCCGCCCGGGGGGGGAGGGGGGTCATAGGCAGTTATGGATACCAATTGGTGCTTTATATCGGGTATCTGGAAGGCACGCTGGGCGAGTACCACTGTAGGTGCTTATTGTAAACCACTCCAAAGGAAGGCACGACCACAGTAATCGCTTTATATTGTGCAGCAACTAAATCCAACCCATTAATTATTTCTACTCTCAATGCAAATCCTGTGCGTTGAACTTTCTAACACCACCGACATTCGGAAGCACTTTCATCCAAAGCACTTCACCAGCATCAAGCATAAGCGCCTCGCTTATTACCAGCCATGGCCTCACCTCCATACTCTCCCGGTTTATATTGGGATAAGCCAATCCAAACTCCCATCCCTTCTGCGACATTGACAAGATCGTCAAAGTTGTCCACAATCTTCTCTGACCCGGAATATCCCCCTACGTCGTGCTCATCTAGGCCTCCGGGTTGGGACTGGTTCGGGGTTGTCATTCCACCCCCGACGTTGTCTCTCTTCACGTCACCAGCTTCGACGCCAGGTCCCAGCCCGCAGGTTGAACATGCTCCAGCTGATCTTATGCCGGCTGAAGAACCGCCAGCCCCAATCCCGTCTCCTGAACCTGTGCCCCTAGCGGGCTCACCGAGGCCGTTTAGCGAAATACCACGCCCCACGCCTTCTCCCCTCACGACACCACCATCATCGCCGAGACTGCAGAATGTGAACTTTTCAGCCGATGAATTACCAGTTCCGGCTGATAAATTCCCACCTCCCACGCTGTCTCCATTAACCACGCCTCCATCATCACCAGGACCGGATGATCACTTTCTTCCTCCCCCCACGCCTTCTCCTTTCACGACGCCTCCGTCATCGCCTCCTCCCAGTCCATCTCTGGGATCTTCATCATCTGATTCGGATTCAGATTCGTCGTCGTTCTACTCTGATTCCATGAGTGAGTCAGAATACGAGCCTTCCGAACGCGACTTTGACGAAGAGGAGGCCGATACACAACCTGTAATTATCAATGCAAGAGAAATCATTGCAAAGATCGAGAACATTCTGGCAGCCGTGTTCGAGGCACTTGCGGGAGCTCAACCCATGACTATCCAAATCCGGAGTTGCAGAACCCGCAAACTTTCCCTGGTTTCGTTCCCAAGCCGGAAAAATTCCAAGAAATTTGGTAAGAAACCTCAGTATTAGTATGAGCAGTCCATTGCTCATGGTAAAACGATCTGCTAATCCTCTTCTCTTGCTTCATTTCCAGCTGCCGTCCTCCAAATCCTCGAGATCGTCCACGATCTCCTGGGAAATGGACAAGTCACAACAAAAAGGTATATTCCACTCGATGATGAGAAATTGTTGAGAATTTGATCTTGCCCTCGCTAACTCGTTCTTTCATAGGGACATTTACTACCAGAACAAAGCCCTTTTTGGCTCCCAAGCCTATGCAGATCGGCTCATTGACGACATTGCCTTAACTTTTGGCACCAGTCGCCATGATTTGAACATAGTAAGCTTCCCGCAGTTCCCGTATTGGCCAGCATGCTCAACTTACAATACAGGTCGCCTCCATCAACGGACTTGTCGCAGGCGGTCCGTCTGATTCCGGATCAGATAGTCACGTAAGTTCGTTTGCCCTCAGCCAGAAGTATACATCTGACCTTAGAACGTAGGGACGCCCTGTACCTTTAGTCAATGAGCTTGTCTCTCTGGACTTTCATTCTGTCAAATGGATACTTATCATTGAGAAGGAGGTGAGA
>JAOYMO020076378.1:0-39360 GCA_025802455.2 Iodosphaeria phyllophila
TGGACGTGTTGAAAAAAGTCAATCTGAAGCATACAATGATATGCCAGTTAGAATGGATGAGGTTGTTTTTAAAAGCCTATTCGATTACGTTGTTGGTCACTGGTCAGATGGATTTACGGCAACTGTAAAAGACCATGAAATAACTCACGTTGGTTAATGTCCACAGCCATAGCCCTCCTTATTACCGGAATTATTATTTTAAACTTTATAGCAAAGAGAAAGAAATGAAAGTAGCAATCAACAAATGTTTTGGCGGTTTTGATATATCAATATACGCTTTGAAGGAATTAGCCATGAGGAATGCCAAGTGCATAGAAACCTATACACCAAAAAATTACTATGGTGGAGATAACAAAAAGAATGATTGGCAAACAAGTTGGCAGAGAGACTTCGTTGATTACAAAGATATTGGCGATGGATTTATAGGGCATAATAACGGATACAATATTTTCAAAGATGGACTGCTTTATTCTTTTAAAGACCGAAGCGAAACTGAAGCGAGAACGGACAAAGATTTGATTGAGGTAATTGAAAAGCTTGGTGATAATGCAAATGGAATGTGTGCCAATCTTCGAATAATAGAAATACCTGATGATGTTGACTTTGAAATAGATGATTATGATGGATTGGAGTCTATCCACGAAAAGCATCGCTCTTGGTAAACTTTATCTCCAAAGCAACCTACTGAGCAAAGCTCCAACAACGAAGGCGAATAAGAAGCAGCTTATGCCAGTCCATATTAGTTTAAATTTTGAATATCCCGCGCTTATTTTTTTAGTGATATATATAGGAACTTTCTTTACGATCGTGTCGCTTGGGCAATCTGTGTGAACATACACGGTCTTTAGAACATCATTGATCTTTACTTTTGTAACGACCCTATCCTGAGTTACAATAACGGTATCCCTGAAATTTACTTTCCGAACGACCGTATCTATTTTCCGAACGGGGGTTATTACCTGCACGTCTTTGAATACAGTATCTTGCTTTACTTCAGCTCCAAGGGCTATGGCTTTAGCCTCGTGAAACTTCGCCCTTTTCAAATGCCAGGATGCAGAACAGGAACTTAAGATTACTATAACCCCTAAAAGTAAACTAACGTGTTTCATGGGTTACTTTCCTAATAAAAACTTCTCATCTCTTATCTCGATGAATGCCTTTCCTCCACCGATTAAATGTTCGTAAAGAGGTTCGTAAAATCTTTTGAAGCAAACAGTGCTGTTTGAAATCGTGCCCTCAGTGATTGTATTATTATCGGTTGAGTCTCCCATCAAAATGCAGCCTTCCGTGTCATGATCATCATTTCCAATATGGATATACACGCCTTTGAAGTTAGGCACTTTAGCAATTTCTAAATGATCTTTAAACCACGTATATTTAGCGCGGTACTGTAATGTCTTTGGCGTGTCTGAGGTTTGTAAAATAATCTCAAAGAACCCTGCCGGAATACGAGTTTCGCCCATTACTTTCTGATCGCGGTACTCGTCTTCCATTGTCCATCCTTGTAGAACTAACTTCTCATCAGAGCCTACGACAATCTTTTTGAACATCGCTCCAACCGTAGATTTACGGTTGTCATTCAGTCTTTGCAGTATAAAATTCATATTTGCAAGGTTTTTGTATACATTTGTTCAACTAATCAAAGGCGGAGGGGTAGTTACCGCACCAAAGAATTCTTTTAGCCGCGTCTATTACAAGTAGCGCGGCTTTTTTATGTGTTCATGGTCAATCTTATCTGAGAACTCTCATCAAAAGCCTTTGTTAATCGGCTTGCCACATCATCGAATAACTGTTTGATATTGTAGTCAGAAAGGAATTTAGTAACCCCGGCCCTCAATGCAAGCTCCTCAAATTCTGGTGTGTGTGTGGATGTGTAGAGAATGATCGGGGTATTGTTTCCCTCTTTTCGGAGTGTCGATGTGAGTTTGAACCCGTCCATTGTCGGCATGTTAACGTCTGAAACTATGAAGTCCGGCTCTATATCCTTCAGTGAATCAATGGCATCCTTACCGTTTTCGGCTGCGAACACCTGGAAATCTTTCAATTTTAACAATGAACTAAGCATTGCCATTGTTTTCGGGTCGTCTTCTACTATCAGTACTTTCATAATTTTGCTATCATTTGTCGGATCAGATCATTATTATTCTCAATAACTGAAGCCATTTTGTTGCCAGCTTCAATTGAAGCAACCAATAGTTTTTTAAGCTCCTTCGCGTGTTCTTTGTGAAGGTAGGTAATATATCCGGCCAGAATACCTAAAGCGGAAACTAATCCCGTTATGGCCGCTATATACATCTGTTCCTTTGTCATCGGTTCTTCATAACTTTTGTTACGATGCTTTCAATTTTCTTCCTGCTAAAATATGTCTTTATCTTTTTATTTAGATTAATCAGTTCTATGAAAAAAAATCCGATTCCTCCTATGAAAGATGTTATCCCAATGATGTAAACTATTGATAGTAATTCTTTATGACTCTGATTAAATTCCTGCATACTTCAAAAATTATAGCCACAGCAAAGTTAAGAAACGCATAGGTGTTCATTGTTATTGGATAACCTCTAATTTCGAACCATGTATTATTTCCTGTAATTATTAAGTCTATGATGTCAAAAAATGCAATAATAAATATCAATCCGAAGATATGCGGGTACTCTTTACTATCCGCAAACTGAAAGAATAGCAGAACGCAAAGAAAAGAGAGCATGCTAATAAACCAAAGGAATCCATCTTTAGCCATTTTATGCCCATCGTAAGTTACGATTATGTCATCCGTGCCGTCCATGCCCATATACAAAGCGCTTGTAAATAAGCAAATTCCTATCATGGTTAATTTCAGTTCTTCAGGTACCTTTAGTGTCATGGACAAGGTGGATGCTTAGGAAGTCCACATCCATTTTCAGGAATTCCATATGTAATGAATGCCCGATATCCCTTCTCAATCATACTTTCAATCCATGCTTTGGTTTTCTTGTCTGTATCTCCTGAGTAATAAATTGCCTTTCCATCAACAAGCGGCTGATGATAAACATTTACTCCGGCCTGAATCATTTTAATGATACATTCCATGCTTTCGTTTCCCTGTAAGTAGTACTTACCGAACCGAATGACCTTTTTGTGCTTGCACTTACAGGATTTATTGTGTAATGTTTTCTTTTTTGTTGCCATATTTTTAAAATGTTAGTTCGTTCTGTTTTCCCGATCCACCCAATGTTACGGTGCAATTTGTATTCGCACTTCGATAAAGTCTTACAAGTGCTCCTGAAGGAACAAATCCGCACAATGGATTATCGGTGTTCATTGTCAACGTAACCGCCACGCTGTATTGCTGTTTGACTGAATTAACAGTTTGCCATGTAGATCCTGAGTCGGTGGAGTAATCCAAACTGACAACCCCATTTGAAGCGGCCGCAAGTAATGCAATTGAAAAATTAACCGTGTATGACACATATGTCAATCCTGTGGTTGTCCATGTATTATCACTTCCAGTAGTTGAAAGCAATCTCCCCGGATTTTTATTAAACGTAGGCGTAGAAATAGGAACCACTATATCCGCACTGCCATCAAAGGGAATCCCGTTTATGTTTCGTGCCTGAACTAATTTCCATGATTGAGCAACCTCACCACTACCTACCTGAGCCTTGCTCTTATGAGAAAAGCTCATCAATCCGATTCCAAGCAAAAGAAAGAATAAAGATGTTTTCATTTTAGTTTATGATTATGTAACCAATTACCGAAGTATCCGAACCTGAAGAAGAAGTTATAGTAAATGACGTAGCGTTAACGCGTGCTGTTACCCTTACAAAACCAGGTGTTCCTGAATCTGATTGTGAGGTGAGTAAAATTACCGATGCGGTTAATGCAGCAGTCGTGTTCACAGTAACTGTGCCCGCCACAAGGGTCGCTGTACCCACTGAAGTATTTGCGCCAGTGGTTAATCTTAATTTATCTAATGTCTTATTTGTTACATTTTGGGCTGTTGTTAAATCCGCAAGAGTAATCGTTCCGGCTGGAAACGTTGCGTTTGTTGTGGCTGTGGTTGTGAGTGTGTTAGAAAAAGCCCCAGCCGTTGCCAGTGTCGATCCTGTGATAAGTGTTAGTGTCGCGCTTGTTGTTGGGGCTGTGATTGCAACCTTGTTTATGCTCGTAGCTGTAGCAACTCCTAAAACAGGCGTAACTAAAGTCGGTGTGGTGGCCATTACATTAACACCCGTTCCTGTTTCATCGGTCAATGATGTAGCAAGCTGCGCTGATGTGATCGACCCTGTAGCTGTTCCATAAAGCGTTCCTAAAGTAGGTAATTGAATCGATGTAGCTCCAGTTGTCGTTACCGCAATAGTGTTATTCCCGATGTTCTGTATATTCCTTCGTGGCCTGATCAATTGAACTTCACCAGTAGATGTTCCAACAACTTTAACAATGCCTATAGGAAAGGTAAAGTTTGGTGATGTTGGGGCGGTGTTCGTCAATGCTCCTGCCGTGGTGGCATCCAAATAAAGTTGCTGTCCTGCCGTGAATGAATTTGTATTTAACCCTCTTACAACTCCATCGATAGCCACATATCCAATAGCGTTATTAGCGATTGATTCCGTTGCAAGTCCATCAACTACAGTTGTTCCTATTGCGTTTGACTGAGCGAGTCCTATTGTTGGTAGGTTAGTGCCTATAGCAGGCAGAATATATACAGCCGCCCCGTTGGCTATTGTTGAACCTGTGACGTTTCTAACCATTGTCCATGTCTCTTGTCCAAGGTTCATCGCTACGTTCGCATCGTTGTTATACACAGTGAAGCTTTGGTTATCGGTGTCGTATATAATAGATCCTTGTGCGTATGTTGGCGATACTCCTGTAAGTGTTAATCTTGTTCCGCTTACCCCCTGATACCTTGAATCAAGTTGAGTAATACTCACACCCTCACCGACTATGTACCAAATATTTGATGTTGAATTATATTGGAGTAATGTATACTGACCCTGCACAATCTGAGTAAATGTTGTTACTCCGCCAGTTCGGTTAATTGTAGCACCGCCAGCAAGCGTTACTGTAGTACCTAGCGTACTACCCAAAATCATTTTGATCGCAATAGCGGACTTGTCTGCAACACCTGAAGGGATTGTTATAGGAACATTTCCGGCCGTTGCGTCAGTTAGAACCAATTGACCAACTCCAGCAGTGTATGTACTTGTTTTTACTGTAGTTGGTGTCAGAATCAAACCCGGTATTTGAGAAGAAGAACTCATGCTATGAACTATTGAGTCCAGCATATTAGCTAATCTCAACTGTGACGCGCTTTGGTTCTTAATGTTTACACGTATTCCTGTATGTAATTGGGTAGCTGTAAACTGCCCGAACGAAATGAACGGGATTAAAAACGGCATGAGTAATAAAAGCCTTCTCATTTGATAGTTGTTTCTGTGGTCGTTTCAGTTGTTACTTTTACAGGCTCTTCTTTCTTTACATTTTTTAGGAAAGGAAGGTAGTCTAATACCCCTCTACCAAATAAAGCAAATAGAATAATTCCGGCAAGGAAATACCAAACGTATAAAGGCACATCTGATACAAAGGCTGCTTTAAAAACTACAGGTACGGTTAGCATATTTACCCAGTAAACTATCTGTTCATGAGCAGCCCACAGCCCATCTTTACCCTCCATTCCCTTAAGTGCAATGCCCCGTAATTTAGTTTGCCAGTACCACACAAAGGCGGTGCATACCAACCACATAACAAGGCCATCGAATCTATCAGCACTTGAGAAGTGATTTAAAATAAAGGAGTCAAACAATTTTTCTATCATAGCCCAGAAGCGGTTATAAAGTTTGAAATAGCCAAGTTAGCAAGCCCATTTAAATGCGTTCCGTCACCCACATCATAAATAGGATTAAGCCCTGTGCCTGCTCCTTTTGTTAAAGTGAATAGGTCAAGCGCATTAGGATAAGCTGCCAATATTGCGTTCTTTAAAGAAGTTAAATCAACTGTATTTGTAGCGCATGGCGTCATGAATACAACGGTCGCCCCGGTCGTTTCAATCTGATTTTTGATTAAAGCATAGTTCACCATTATGTCCGCAACTGAAGCTCCACCCGCACGATCGTTGATACCAATCCACATGTAAACCTTTTTAGGCTTGATGTAGTTAACAAGTTCAGGCATGCGTAATAATACCTCTACAGTCCGATCGCCCGGCCCGGCCCAAATCTGCATGCCTTGTAATCTCGCAACCCGATCCGCGGGAGTGCCTGAAGGCGTAGCGGCTGCCGCTCCCCATCCTATACTATCGGATATTAAAAGTTTTTCCGGGTAGTTGTATGCTGCGCTTTCAAACTTGAATCGGTTTATAATAGGAGTTCCTGCGGTACGTACTGCAAAACGGAAAGTATTGTTTGAGAACCCAGTGCCCGGGTTTTTGTATTGTATCACCGATGTGACTGTTACCGGATTGTTTATGTCTGTGATTCTATACAGCGTACAAATATGGCCTACATCATTGTTCCAGCGTATTTCCAGTCGGTAGTTTTCACCAGGATTGAAAGGTAATGTTCCTGCAGAAGTTACCGACATTGCGAAAGTATCGTAAATAACTGCCGCTACCGGGTCGGATATACTTGCGCGACTAGCAACCGCAAAAACCGATAAGGTAGAAACAGGATTTTGAGAGTGAGCACCAGATGAGAACGGAGTGTCCGTCCCTACTTGTGTCCAGTCAATTGTTCCTTTCCAATCCTCAAGACAGGAAATATGTTTTAACTCGAGATAGCCATTACCACCATCAGACGTTAGAACTATTTTATTATTTACAACATTAAAGAAATTGCCTATTACATTGAAGTCAGATAGATCATTCCATGAAGACTTATCATATATGACACCTATCGGTGCGCTGACAGGCGGAACGTAATCACCCCATACCCCCGCAATTATACTCCACTGTGTTTTATCATAAACGTTTACTCCTGCATTGTTAACCAAGGCAATGAGAATATTTCCCGCTGGAATTATACCTCCATCAGGGCCTAGTAAAGTAGTCGTGTTCGCAGTGTTGCGATACATGTTTCCTTTTGCCGATCCTGTTGGAGCTAAGTTTGTTGAGCCGTCCCAGTCTGTGATGCTTAGCGAGCCTGTGCCGCCAGATCCTCCAGTGATCGTGATATTCACCACTCCTGCACTGGCAATGACTGTTAGCGATCCCGTTTCAATAACTCCATCGTATTTTCCGTTGTGAAATTCTAAATCACCGTTTAGCCATGTGTGATCTTCGGCAATGGAGTAAAGACGGCAGAAATAAGTTACTCTGAATAGCGGGGCGCGAGCCTTTGAAATGTCAACTTTTAGTTGAGAATTACCCGTACCTTGAATAGTTAGTCCATCTCCGATAGTCAAATCAAAAACAGAGAACGGAAGTAATGGATTTGTGGTAACAACAAACTTAAAATTAAGCCCGCTTATGTCGTAAGGCGTGCCGTCAGAGTTTGTGAACGTAAGTATCTTAGAAACGCTCGCCTCCCCAATTCTGGCTTTGAAGTTTAGTATTCTCGACTTATCTAACGATGTGTAACGCTCCATAAATTTTTAGTTGCCCGTTGAAGTGGCAACTACAATACTGTTTTTTGTAAACAACAAAGCAATAGGATCTACCGATGGGGCGTATGAGAAGGTGAATCCTGGCGTAATTTCGGAATTTAAATCGGAAAAGTACCCTATGATGTCCGTGATTTTTTGAGCGTTGCCAAATAATTGTGTCGCCAAATCGTAAATTGTCTGCCTTTGACCTACTGTGTAAGTAGGGTTTTCTTTTATTATTGGGGTTACTGCAATGATTGTCTTAACCAATCTCTTTAAATCTGCGGTGTAATTTAATATCGTTCCAACAAGGTCTCCGCCTATTGAAATTGTTGGATTAAGTGAGATCAAATCACCGATTCCTAAAGAAGTGTCGTTGTTGTATAGCTTTGCAGCCACATCATAAACCGTTTCCCCGCTGAGTGCCTTGTAGGTCATTTTAACTTCACGTTTATTGAATTGATAATGATATTTGTAAGGCTTGTAGCATTCACCAAAGGATTAGGAAATATATCTGCCTGAAGTTGAACCCTTATAGCGCGCTCAATATCGGCTGCTGTTGCCGTTCCGTTCAGGTAAGTGTAAATAGCCGCTCCGACTTGCGGGAATTCTTTAAAATGCCCGGGCGCGCTGATTACCAAAGCGTATAAATCCTGATTCGTAGCGTCTCCAGTTCTGAAGTCTCCACCAGAGTTTACCAGGTCTCCCGTGGTTTCGTTTAGAAGAATATCAAATATCATTGTCCATGCGTTATTTTAGCACTCTCAATTGCTCCAAAATCTCCAGCTGTTTTACCCGCGATCTGAGCTGCGAAGAAAACCTTTAGCGCTGAGCCTCCATCACTTGCCACAACTGTCCATGATGATAGAGCGGTAATTACCGCCTGAAGCTGCGCGTTAACCTTGTCTAATTGAGATTTTAGTTCTTGTGTTTTTGTCAGTCCCCCAAAAGATCCATCAAAGAACTTTATAGAATCCAATTCTGAAAACATGGAAACATAATAATCCTGATCGCTGATCTGGTGAATGATCACCACTGACCCAACTTTAGGAACGTAATATGCCCCGTTTGTATTGGCTGCTGTTAGCCTTACTTTAGTGGTGATGGCATCCCGTAGATCCTGAACTTCACAGGTTTTTGTATCCGAATCGACTGAGTTAACAACTCCAACGATTCCGTTGAACTCACCTACCCGCTCCTTCACGATAAGATCGAAAATATCTTTTATGTTCATCCTACCTTCTGGTCTAAATAAATCCTCTGACGCCCTCCGTTCATTCCAAACATGGTGACTACCTGCTTAACCAAATATACTCCGTTTCTGTCTGGAATAATGTCATCAACTAATTTTACAGTATCTCCATGTTGGATAGTAGGTTGCAAATAGGTCGTGAAGGATCCGCGCATTCCTGTGTACTTGAAAGTATGGGCGTACTGGTTTGCGATGTCCAAGACTGCTGCAGGCTTAAGATCGAAAGTATAAATCGTTCTTTGCTCTGCTGTTGGATCTGCTATGGTTGTTGTCTTTCCGTTTACGATCGTGGTCGCGCCATCCACAAGTAACGGTTTGTCTTTCGTATTGTTACGGTTGAAGTTTATGGCTGTGACCTGTAACTTGATGTCATCTGGTCGCATGTAATCAATGTCATCTTCAAGAATGTTCTGATTGAAATCAAACGTCCCTTTTATCGGTGTTGTCGCATCACGTCCTAATTTATTCGGAAACCCGATATTAAGAACGCACCCTGTATAAATACCGCCTGAATACGTGTTTTTGAAGTAAACGAATAAGTGAAAGGGATCGCGGGTAAACCAACTGAATATCTCTGCTAATGAAAGCGTTCCTTTAAATGAAAGCGAATCGATTTGTATCGGCTCGCATGAAATTGTGAACGGTGATGGGTTGCCTAAAGCATCTTTGGCGGTTGCTGGATTGTAGCCAGCCTTTGTGAACAAATCTTTCACAACTTTATCCAGAGTTGTAGTGCCTCCAACCAAAATAGATTTCACGTTGTAGTTCTTGATCGACAGTAATTTCATGTCAATCATGCGATCTTCACACTCAAACTCTAAAGGCTTGCGCGGATAGATTCTTACAATCTTGCCCGTGAAGACAGTATTGGTATTATTGATTATTTGGTTTTGGCTGTTCTTGTACTGATAACCCAAACGTATCGTAATCGGATCAAGTCTACGCCATAACGTGTCGCTGCCGTTCGTTATTGCCTCTGTGTGATCTCTTCGTCTTAAGCGTAGCTTATTAGGCAATGTTATCCGGCATGTGTCGGTAAGATTCTCCCATGAAGAAACGATTTCTATATCCGTGGCAAAATCAAAGTTGAATACCTTGCTTTCTACACGGTCATATCCGATATCATTGTTACATTTTAATTGCAACATCATGACAACTGGAATTCAATTGGCTGATCGCTGATTGCGTATATTTCGAAAGGAACCATGTTACGGGTTCCTAACTTTTCACTTACGGTGAAATTCTCCACCACGATAGTGTCAATTCCAAAGTATCCAAGGAAGAAGCTTGAACACTCTAACGCATCGGTGATGCCCATCAACTTGTTAAACTGTCTTACCTCATCCTTTGGGTAAAGGTTTGAGTATGGACTTATGATAGCTCCTGAGATACGAACGTTATAATCATTGTCTGTAATGTACTCTTTTACGCTGCCTTGTTTTTTACCAGGCGTTTGTGTTTTGATGATAATCTTTGCCTGGCTGACTTCCATCAACACGGTCTGAAATGTTATGGACTGATCACCATTCACATTGTCAACATATCGTAAAGTAAGCTGATCATAATAAGGCGTTCCTAAGTAAGTTGTGCCTACTCGTGTGTCTTCAGGATCAGGAGTTACGATATAGCGTGGTATGTTCTGGTTTGACAGAAGCAGTACTGCGCTTGGTTCGGGTACAAAGTAATCTAATGCCATTAGTTTCCTGAGCTTACTAAATTTACATCATTTACAGCGGTAAGCAATACTCGCTTAACCGCATCCACAACAGCCTGAGAATTATCTTGTATCGATTGTTCGAATGTGATCTTATCCACAAGCGTGTCTATGTTTATCGTGATGTTTCGTGTGGCTGAATGGATTTTCTCCATGCCGATACTATCCTGATCTTCACCGTTGACACTCGATGGTTTAGGTCTGCCATTCCAAACTACTCCATTTGCATCGGTATATTTTCCAGTGTTTGCGTCTGTTGTCGGAATTATGTTCTGACTCTTTCCAAATACATTTTGACCGCTGTAATCATAACGGCCCTGACGTGTGTCATACGCCTTGTTAACTTTGGAATCAAATATGTTTTCGAAAGTGTAATCCTTTCCTGGATTTTCTTTCGTCCATTTAGAAAATGCATCCCATGATTCTTGACTTTTTAAAAGTGGCCCAGTTGCTTTAGTTCCTGCTGCTGCCGCTCGTTGCAATGCGTAATCAATGGATGCTGTTGCAATGTTTATGGTAAACAAAAGCTCCTTACTCATCTGCTTTAGCAAATCAAGCGAAACACCAAGAATTTCCTCTAAGTTGAATGCGTCAGAAAAAGATGTTCCTATGTCTTTCAAGTCCTCCCATATATTGTGAATTGGGACTGACCATTCTGACCAGTCAACATTATCAAAAGCAGTTACAAATCGATCCGTCAAATCAATCATCTCTCCAAGATCAGGAAGCATGCGCTCGCCCCAATCAGTCATGATAATCTCAACGTTATCTTTCAGTCTTTCCCACTTACCACCAATGGATTTAGAAAGTTGATCCATCAAATTAAAGAATGGGCCGCCCTTTGAGGTCATCAAATCAAAAGCCTTAGAAACGTCCTTAAAAGAAATATCTTTCAGGTCGCCCAAAACTTCTTTCTGGCTCTTACCTGTTGCTTTTGCGATGTATTCAGAAATAGGTATCCCTCGATCCTGGAACTGTCTTATGTCACGGCTGTTTACCTTTCCGGCAACCTTCGTAGTTCCGTATACCCAGATAAGATCATTTAGATTTAATCCAAGTCCTGAGCTTACGTCACCAAGCTTTTTAAGCGTTGGAATCATCTGCTCCGCCTGGAATTGGTAAGCCGCTAATCGCTTAGCCCCTTCGACAACTTCTTTCGTGCTGAATGGTGTTTCTTTGGCAAACATCTGGAAATCCCCGATCATGCCATTGGAGAAATTGGCATCTCCGCCCAAAAGTGTTTTCATGGTGATCCGTGTGCGCTCCATCTCGAATCCAAGACTCACAACTTCCGCAGTGACTTGCTTAATGCCGCTTACAATTCTTTGGAATACATTAGCCCCAATCATACCGCCAAATACGCCAGCCATGATGCTGCCTGTATTGCCCGCTGCGCCTCCCAGGTTTTTAAGTTGGTTCTGCATCTGGCTGATCTTCTTTTCAAACTCATCCGCGCGCTTTTCAGCCTGCTTCAGTTGTGAAGAAAAGTTATCTCTAAGCCTGATTTCGTACCATGTAACACTCATCCTTTTACGGCTTCTTTTATTTTCATTTTACCATGAAACACTAAAGCAAATTTTAATTCTCCCCATAGTTTACTAAGTAAATCAACGTCAATATCTCCGTTCGCTTTTTCTACGTCTTTCTTTAAATAAAAACGGATTAGGGCTATTACTTGCCTTAATCCGTCTGGGTGCATGATGTCTTTAACAATAATATTCCCATCTTTTATGTCATAGGGAATGTCACCATCATCTAATTTTTTTTTAACTCACCTTCTACGGGCTCAAGTAAATCGTTCATTAATCTACGAGCGGATTGTGATGCTACCCAGTTTCCGGTTAATACCTCAGCAGGCTCCCCACCCAACCAAAGGGCTTTAATCATCATTCGGGTAGCATCAAAATCCTTGTCCTTGTTTATCAAGGCGCGAGCCGCTAAAAATACGTCTTCGCTCATTTCTCTCAAGTAGAACGTGGCCTTTTTAGTTGACTCACGATCCAACGGTACGATCAATGTAAACGCAGTCCCTTTAGGAACTGTAGTGGTGGGGGTTTCCATAATTTTAAAGTGCTTTGTAATTTATGTCCGAAATGAACAGTTGAAGAGTTTCTTCAATCTGAGTGTTGTTTACTGCCGAACTTGGGTTTCTTCCCTTAAAGCGGCATTTAATAAGTCTGTGTCTTGTAAAATCTCCAGCTTCAGTGACGAAGTTTACGCCAATGTCAAAGAATGGGATGTTCTGAATGCGTCCGTTAGGAGCAGCATTTGATAGTCTCTGAACTTCTTTCAAAGTAAGCGTCACAGATCCTTCCGGATTGATTGGCCCGAATCCTACGCTTGTATAATGCTGTCCTGCGGCATGGTTCCCGGTAATGTCCTGCATATCGCTGTAGCTAATGCCTGTAACTCCGATAACCGGAATGCCTGATAATATCGAATTTGAAAACGTCAGAATAATGTCTGCGTGTGTGTACTCTATACCGTTAATGAGTGGGCCTCCAACTACTGCCATGTTACGTTAATTTTGTTACGAGTCCGATGTTAACCACTATTTGCTCTGCAATACCTACTGGTACGATTTGAATCGCCACCGTTAAAGTACTTGTTCCTAAAACGTTCTGTCTTGGATCGATTGTTATCTTACCTGCGCTGATATCGTTGTTTGCCACCATGAAGTCAATAGGCGTCTGCGCTAAGTCAGTGAAGAACCCGATCGTATCGTTACGAAGCGTTCCGTCTGCCTGGATAAACAACTGACCGTTTACTTGTGGTAGCAATGCTGCGCTTACCTGGCGAATAGCCTTGTCGATTGCGCGATTGTATTCCAGGTAACACAATGAGTTTGTCAATGCCACTGCCGTTCCCTGACGTTCGAAGAACGAACCGGAAATCTGAGGCACATACTTACGCAAGATTGTGTAAGACTTGTCTTTCAATGCTCCCATTGCAGCATCACTCATCGCTGTTACCAAGTCACCGTTTGCCAGTGCTGGAACTTCGAGTTCTGTACCGTCAGACACATTGAAGTTCTGAGGGTTGCCAATGCTTTGAGATACTGTAGATTTTGACACCGCTCCAAGAGCTGCACCCAAAGCTGTGATTGAATATCCTTTTGTTGTGAATAGCGCCTTACCAGCTCCCGCTCCGTCCTGACCGATAACTACCGCTACTTTACGAGCTGTTAATGTTCTTAAATCAGTTACGCCTGTCCATCCAGTGATCGCTGTGATCGCAAAGAAGTTTTCGGCAAGTAATACAACGCAATTACGTCCTGCTGAATCGTTAGTATCAAGAATTGCCTGGATCAATGTAGCATCACCAGAAGTGTAAGTTCTTGCCGGTGCGTAGATACCAAGTTGCTTGATTTCACCGTTAGCTTTCATGAGCATATCGGTAACAACAGCAAATGTATAATCTGCCGGATAGATACCAATCCAAAGCTCACCGTCAGGTTGAATTCTGAAGAACTCAGCGATGTGATAGTATTCTACTGTATAGTTTCCTGTTGCCTTTGCGATTCCAAGCGCCACAGCCTCAGCCAATGAGAAGACCTTTACTACAGGAGCTCCTGCGCTGAATCCTGTAGGATAAGTAGCATTGAAAGAAAGTAGCCCGCTTATTTTATCTGTGTTAGGAACTCTGCGGCCTATACCAGACGTGCCTACATTTACGGTGACCTTACTTAACGGCATTTGTGATGTTTAAAAAGTTTAAACTAAAAAATAAGGGGAGAGCCTAAACTCTCTCCCCACTAAACCCATTAGTTAGATTCAATAACCGCGATAACTCCCTTAGAGTCGTTACGGGCCTGGATTGCTCCAAATCTCATAAGCATGGAAAGCAAGTCTCCGTAGTATTCTGCTTTGTCAGGATTGATGAAAACCTTAGCGTCACCCATTGCCAAACGTACATAATCAGCACTGTAGAACACGCCTACAGGTTGATCAGTTGCGGCCAATGCGATTGGTTGCCCAAGAGCACCAAGTTTCTTGATCTGGCTACCTGCTGTTGCTCCTGTTGGTACATATCCAACCTGGTCGCGAACGAAAATGTCAAAGCCAAACACACGAGCGACTGAACCTTCTAACAAAGGAACGGTACTACCTGATTGGAAATATTGTGTAAACTGTGGTAACACAAGCAAATCAGTGTACAATGATTGAGGCAACACCGCAACGCCACGAGTGACCGCGCCATTTTCTAACAGCACGTTGTCTGTCATGAAAATACCTTTGATCTTCGCAATGTCAGCGATTGTCAACGCCTTTCTTGTTCCTGTCAATACACCTGCTGGTGAATAAGTGGCACGAGCTGCTCCGGTTGTTAATACCGTATGCAAAACATCACATCCACCAATCCATTCCTGCAAAGCGTAATTGCCTTGTGCTTCTTTAATTTTCTGAGTGTGTTGTGACAACACAGAAGAACGCTTATCGTAATTCACAATCAACGCTTCGCTCAATTGAATGAGTGTAGGGTCTGTTGTGAACTCACGCATTCTGTAGTTTGTCGCTACATCAAGTCTTTGTGAGATAGGAGCAGGCACAGCCGAACGGTCAATTGCCACTGCTGGCAAAGAACCTGAATGTGGCAACTCCACAGTATTGTTATTTACATACTGATCATCTCTGATGGCCTTCGCCATAAAAGATCCATTTGGGAATAGCTGCGGTTGAATATCCCCAAGGAATGCCCGTTTTGCTAATTCTGCTCCTACTGCCATGTTTTTAAGGTTTTTATTTTGTTGTTAAAATTATCTTACGTTGCTCCATCCACCGATGAACTTGAATACACCACCTGAAAGAACCGCTTCGATACAGTCAGTCTTGTTAATTACTGTAGGGCTTACAGGCGTTGCGAATTCGAATCCTGTTCCTGGTGTTACTGCGAATGCAGTACCTCCTTGAACAATACGAAGAGTCAGGTATGCCCCATCTTGCAACTTAGGGTCAATAGCAAGATTCAGCGTTAAAATTGCTGTCAATGTGTTGATCTCAATAAACGTTTCATTATCCGAAATGAATAACTGGGAGGCTACTGGCGTTCCTTGTCCGTTAGTACCACCACTATTAGCTGGAAGGTATCCGGCTGTGTATTGAGCTTGAGTAATGATCATATTGGTATCGCTACCAAAAGGCCATTTTGTTGTTGTGAATGCTGGTTGATTTGCCATGTCTTATTTTACATTTAAAGATTCTTCGTAAGCCGTCAGCAACTCGTCAAATTTCTCAGGAGTGCTATTCATGATTTCAAGTAACTTTTTAGGGTTGTTCTTTGTCAACCATGCGTATGTTTCTTTCTCTGCGGTAACTTCAGGAGCATCATTCTTGATGGTCGCTGCTGCGCTTGAATTCTTGATTTTTACGATTGAATCCAAAGTTTCCTTTGCTGCTTTCATATCAGCCGTTGCCATAGCCTCCCATGATCCACGGGATTCTTCTTTGATCTTGCCATTCTTCACGGCTTCATCGATAAGGTTTTTCACCTCAAGTTGTTTTGCAACTTTGCCTGATTCTGCGATAGTCGCATTCAAGGCTGTTACTTGTGCTTCCAAAGCTTGATTCTTTACTTTCAAGCCATCATTTTCATTCTTCAGTGCCAAGGCGTTTGTTACAACCTCTGCATCTGTTTTACCAGGCCAAATGCCCTTAAGCAATTCTTTAATTTCCATTGTGTCTTGATCGTTTTGTGTTTGTGAATTATAAACTTTGAAAAGTTCCATTACGTTTTTTGTGGCTGGCTTGTAGTATTTAGCCTCTGTTGGCACAACTTCGTCCACCATGCCATGAGTCTCCATTTCAGAAGCATCAAACCAATGCATTCCTGATCCGGTCATCATTTCTGTGATCTTGTCTTTTGCTAAGCGCGTGCGTTTGTCAAGTAGATCCTGAAGTCCAGCTCCAAGAATTTCTCTTACCTTAGGTGATCCGCCAGAAACAGCATGTATCATCATTGTAGTGCCTTCATCCGCCTTGCGTTTTACGCCTGACAATAAAATGTGCCCTGCCATTGATGCAGCAATGCCTATATTGTGAGTGTCAGCATTAGTTGTTTTGATTGCATCGATTATTGAGTAGCCATCGAATACATTACCTCCGGGAGAATTGATTTTAACTACAACGCTGTAGCCTTGTGCTTTTAAATCGTAAATACGTTGTGCGAAAGAAGAACCGTTGATATACGATTCCATTGGTTGCTCAGCATCATACCCAATTTGGGCATTCAGTAGCATATAGGCTTTGTTGCCTATTAATTGGGAATTGATTTTAAGCTCTCTGGCTTCTGTCATTTCAACTTCACAGAAAGAGTCATTTCTAACCCTTTCTATCCAACTTCACTCTAAAATCTTCAAGCCGATAATTGCTTACGCATTTAATCGCTTACACAAATATATAAGAAAAGTAAAATAATCCACACTTAGGTGAAATTATTTTCTCAAAAAACTTATGCGCTTACGGTGTACTGTGTTCTTATCCTTACTGTATACACAGCTGCTGTGTTCTGAGCCTGTACCAATAAGTTTGTTCCTGATATCGTAAAAATCAAATCAGGAGCACTGGCTACTGTTGTTTTTGATACCAGTGATGTTTCTGTTGCTATCACTGATAATGTTCCTGCTACGTTCTTGATCCCAATGACTTTTTTGCGATTAGCGCAATCTCCGCCAACGCTTACACTACTAATTAGGTTTGACTCTACGTTAATTGCTTTTCCTGTAGGCACTGCGATTGTCTGAATTGTTACTGTTGCTCCTCCTATTGGCAGGTTTCCAGTGCTATCAAGGAAATTGTATCCATCAAGCGTATTTTGAATAGCAGGAGTTGCATAGTTCTCAATTCTAAACCCACCAAGACCGCCAAGATTTCCTGTGGTCGTCAATGCTATGTATTGAACTCCAGGCACGCCAGCTTGATACGTAGCGTCTTGTTGTGTAATTAGATTCTTACTCGCCCCATCTCCAAATACCTTAGCGATATTAACAAGTGTTGCGGGCAATATGTACTGTGGTAGTGTTTGATTAGTGAATCCAGGAAAGGCCATGTACTGCCCAGCGATGTATACTATACCAGCAGAACAACTATAAGGAGATGATACAGTAACCTTACACCCAGAAATAATCACTCCGGTGTTACCCGATCCGGCTGGATCAGAAATACCTGAAGGTATAGCCTCAATAGCATTCCAGAATTCATCCTGAAGCTCATTGTTAAGTCTGTTGTTTGCTAATGGTGCTCCTCCGTTAGGAATTGGTTTGATATACTTTTTCATTTATTAGTATGTAATGACGTTGAAACTCGGCCCTAAAATCTTATAAATATTTACAACTGAAGTCACTCTACGACCAAGCTCTGCGGTATAAATTCCTACAGGAATCTTTACCGTAAAATTGAATGATGCAGTGAACTCGCTTTCATTATAAACGAATGTTGTGCTCGACTCGCCTTCGTTATACAAGAACGTGTTAACACCTTCAGATTCATTGTAAATGAATAATGCTCCTAATACTGTGTTTGTAACAATCTGGATTTGATTAGCTCCCAATCCAAAGTAATCATTCAGAGCTGCCTGAAGAACAATCTTTTGACCATTCCAAACAGCTTGCTTTCTTACCGTGGTGTCGAAGGTGTTAAGTAATGCTCCATTCACATTTAACTGAGATGCAGCTCCACGGATAAAGTCAAGCAACGCCCCGACTCTGTAAATAGGAGCTTGTATCTTCTCTACCTGAATCTTCCAATCTGTGCTGAATAATCCCATCTATTGTAAACAGTAATAAACAAAAAATCCATCTTCGACTATCGGGTTATATCGAATCGTTCCGCCCTGGAAAATAATGTAAGGCATATTTATGGTCATACCTCCTGAATAAATGTGAGTTTGTCAGCCAATGTATTCGCTGCCGTGTCTTCTGAAATCAGATAACCAGCAGCCGTGTTGTAGTATGATTGAAAGTCAATCGGTGTCGCTGATCCAAGTGGAGTAGCTGCATCGCGTCCTTTTATCGAGGTGTAAACCACACGAGAAACACCTGGAACTGCTTGTATCGCATCGGTTAATCTGATCATGTAGACAATACCGCCAAATGAAGTTCCTTGAAACGTAGCCAAGAATGTATTTATCGCAGCGATTACGTTAGCCGAAACAGTTGCCTGTAAGTATTGACCATAGAAGTAAATAGTTGCTTCTACGTAAAGCCTGTCTGGACTTAGGTTGATAAAATTAGCCGCCACTCCAGCAAATCCGATTCCTTGTGTTGTCGCTGTTCCATTGTAGTAATCCTTTAGTGCCGCGAGTTCAGGAGCGCTCAATGGCCCTAATGATGGCGAAGTGCCTTTTGCTACCTTGATGTTAATCAAGCCATTTGCTTGTTGTGATACCGCAACCTGAGTAACAATTCTGTTAGCTGGCGTTACCGGAACATAAGTGGGCACGAAGTTTACAAGCGTTATCACATCGCCATACTGAAAGTTTAAAATCTGTTGTCTTACCCATGCAGCATTGCCTGAAGGAGCTGCGTTGGCGATGGCCTGAATAGCCGCCTGTGTGGTGTCAAGTATTACTTCAAATGTGAATATGGCAAACGAGAATACAGCTATCAAAGAATTGAATACAGACACTTTAGAGCCTCCATCTTCAGGAAACAGGAAGTTATTCAAACTTGCGTAGTTTGCTCTTATATCGGCTTTCATTGCCGTCTGAATGACTGTGAATGTCCGTGCCATTATAAATTCTTTACCAAT
Organism: Iodosphaeria phyllophila; assembly: GCA_025802455.2. NCBI lineage: Eukaryota > Fungi > Ascomycota > Sordariomycetes > Amphisphaeriales > Iodosphaeriaceae > Iodosphaeria > Iodosphaeria phyllophila. The sequence continues at coordinate 19,265 of JAOYMO020076378.1, forward strand.
GTTATGCTCGTGCTCAAATTCGTTCCGGTCTTAATTATACTTCCTGTAAGCTGATTTGAAGGACTCCATCTCAATCTTGTCCGGTAATCTTTGTACGGGTTCTCAACGTTATTATGGTCTTCATCAAATTCCAATAAAGTTTCCTGCAATGTCGTGAATGTGAAACTAAGATCAGAAGTCGGGGCCATCATTTGAATGTTGTAATCGAAGTTGTCCAAGAAATCAAATGTTTCGGCCCGCTCAAATTTATAAGACACCTTAGAAAACCGGAATCGCACCGTCATGATGTAGTCCTTGATTCCGAAAGATCGGTTATCAATTTCCTCGGTAATGAACTCAACAAAGACAGCAGGATGTGGAAACGGCTTTTCATCTCGTCCTCCGCCAGCCTTACCGTCTTCATGAGCCATTTGATTGTTGAACATGCGCACGGTCTTTATCTCCGGCACACGGGTTTTCAATCTTGATTTTATAATTTCAAAGAAGGCTCTCATACTCGTTTCATGTAAGTGTCAAGTACAATTTGATTATTCTTCTCTAACCTTGAGGACTTTCCTATGAATTGTCTCTTTGGTAATTTGCTCGTGCCATTGTTATGGAAATCAGCATAAGGAACGTCTGAACCTACAGTGATTGAATCCTTGCTTCTTTTCGTTACCTGTATGCTTCTGCGTAGTCGCCCGGTCTTGACCAATAGCTTTCTACCCTGATCTTTCTTTGAGTTTGATTTGCGTGGTGACCACGGTTGAACGGCATTATCAATGAATCCCTGAGCTTCGAAGTTCTCTACCTTGAATTGATAAATGGCATTTTGCGCCATCTTTTCTAAGGCGGCACGCTTTGCCATTTCAATGTTCTTAGCGGTTTTTAAAAATCCAAACTTACTCACGTTCCAATCTTAAATAATCGATCTGCTCAAATTCATCATCATGGAATCCTAATTCTATTCCCGTCATATACCAAAGCTGTCCCGTTGTGTATTCTGCGATATGCCATTCTCCGTTTAGCTTCACCCAATAGAATCCTACCAATCTTCTGCTCATGCTAACACTACGTTTATTCCACAAGGCCAAGCCCAATAACGACCCTTTCCGAATACTTCAGTCATTCCGTTATCCTGCTTTTTTACCAAATATCGCACACCACTGCACATAAAACAATCACCGTTACGAAGTTGCCAAAGGCTAAATCTTTCCATCAGGGAGTAGGTAGGTCAAAATTCCTTTTCTTTAATGCTCCATCCCCTTTCGCCACCTTAAAGTAAGGATGCAATTTAGGATCGAAAACTATTTTATCTTTTCCTGGATTCATACGGAACAAATCAGGGAATAATTTCTCGTTACTCAATGCGGAAAGATCACGATCTTTTAAATCCGTGATCTTCATGTCTGTTGAGGTGGTGAAACAGCGGCAATTAAATCCATTAGGAGGCATATTTGCATTCCAGAACGGATCATCCACTGGGCGGGTAATCCCATCTAAAACGGCATGTTCATGCCTAACTCTCGCATCTCTTTGCGTGTGATAGGTCATGTTAGGGAAAATATCTTTCTTGAGTTGTGCTTCATCCCATTCGCGGGCATTTTGAGCACTCGCAATGGCGGTGTCGTATTCCGTCTTTAGGTAATTCTTGTTGTATTCTTCAAAAACCGCATTGGCCTTAGCCTTGAATTCTGTGAACGTAGATGACACGCCTTTGACGTCAATAAACTTGCTCATCTCCCGAACCTGTTGGTACTGCTTTGCCGCGCTGAATATGTAAACGTTCTTTCTCAAGCCCTTCAACGTTGGTTCAAACTTAGGATTTGTAACATCTCCAAATCCCTGAGTAACTTTATCCCAGAATCCAGAAGCAACACGATCATGATAAGCCAGTGATAACTTAACTTTCGTAATGAGTTTGTTATAGACTCCAAGTAAGTAAAGTTCAATCTCATCTGGTGTGAATTCTTCAAACATTTCCGTAAGCCTTCTTTATCTGCTCCGATGGATCTGGTTCTTCCGGTGTTTCGTCAAGTAAAACCCCGTAAGTATCCTGCACATATTCGTCTGTCAGGCGTTTGCCCATATCACGAACAATGGCCGCATCAATGTCCTTCTTTTCGGTCATGGTCAGCTTCTCAGTGTTATCCCACTCAAAATAACAACCTCCAAAATTAACCCCTATGTTTTCCATGAAGGGTATTAATTTCTTGTTAACGGTCGTTGCGATAAATTTTGCATCAGTATCACCGTACATATTCGCCACCGCTTCACCAACCTTTCCGACTACGTGTCCTGTATTGTTGCTGATCACGTCTTGTCCTAAGATAATTTTAGCTATTTGTGAGTCGATGTAAAGCAAAAACTCTTTGTAAACATTGTAGGCATCCGTTCGCTGGCTTCCGATGTATTCAATCTTGTCCGTGTCACTAAACACTCCATAGGCGTTATTACCAAGATCGCGCATGGCGCGCAGGAAGTTAACGCGCTCCTGATCTTGAGCCCGGGTATAACCTACCCGTTTATCCATTCCAAATACTTCTATCCATTCCGACCAGTTGCTCAGACAGTTGTTTTTGAATAGTACGTACTTGGCTAATTTGTAGAGAATACCAAAGTCGTGCGATTGACCTATGAACATTAAAAAATCTTTGTATTCCGCATCGCTAAAAGCGACTCCAGTACTATCTCCATAATTCTTTGTAATGATTCCAAACTCAGGCTTTACGTTGTCCCTGTCAATAACAGTGATAGGGTCGTAAATTCTTGCTTTGTCTGATCCTTCAACTTTGTACTCTGTAAATTGTGTGCCGTCCCACGGCCCGAACTCAATCAATGACTGTCCCCACATTTTGGAATCTAAAACCGCGTCCATCCATTGATGAAACCATGGTGATTCAAATAAGTCGGTTAGTTTTTCGTTCTCAACTCCATCGGGTGAGCATATTCTAAACTCCTTCTCTTTGGTTTTCATCTTGCGACTCTCCCACTGAGAATTTACCATCGTGTCTTCCATTACCTGGCGGAATACCTGATGAAGTAAATAACGACTATAGTTTGTTGTGTTGTTTGCCGACTCTATGGCTATTCGGAGGGATGCAATATCTTCCCGTGTTCTGAATTTCTGTTGAGCTAAAACGTACTCAAGCGGTGAGCGTCTTTGCTCTACCTTCTGGTCTATGCTTACTGTATTGTTCTGACCCCTGTTTTTCTTACTCATATCGGTATTGGTGAATTATCAGGGTAATCACGAAACCTTGCATCTTTGAAAGGATCTGAAACGAATTTAACACCACTTCCTAACATCGTTGTATTGTATGCGCTGATGATTGGAATGCCCGTTAAAACGAATTGACCATCTCTGGCATTAGATAGCCACATCATAGCGTCTTCATAGCATTTTTCCCTTAACTCTGGAATGTCACGCGGATTTACCGTCTTGTGCATTGTCCAGATAGCAAGATCAAGCAAGATGCCAATCAAAAGATAGTTCCTGCCAATGTCAGGGGCTATACGACCAAACTCTTGTGCTATCTGGTAACGTGGACCCAGGTATGAACTGATCACAGACATTGCCCATGATTCAGCATTGCCTCTTACCTGATCGCTTGTTAATCCTGAACTCTCAGAAGCCTGAGTTAATATTTCTTCGAGCGTAACTAAATCGATTCGTAATGTGTAATCAAGCTCGTTTAGATATGCCATGTGATAATTTTAATCTCTCTCAAACACGTAATCCCTGTCGTTGCCAATCTCGTAAATACTGGCAATACCGCCACTAAGATAGTTATTGTATTGTGTTCTGAAAACTTCTGTTATGAAATAATCTAGTCCGTCACTAAAATGGCCGTACTTTTCTGAGGAAACGCCTGTCTCATCTTTGCCCTTTTCCTTGAACTTTGTACCATCTGGATTCTCTTTCAGGTATATTAAGTCCATGATCATGTAGGCGCATTTCTCATTAATTTCTATTGTGCAGCCGCCTTGATTTATGGAGAGTATCTGGTTAATGAAATTTCCACGTGAAACAATGGAGGGAGCCGACTTTGCTACCCTCATACTTGGCTTGTATTGCTTCAATTCTGCCATGATGATGTAATAGTCATTATGCCCTTTCTCTGTCATTCGGGTATCATCATGGAATCCTGCGGGGTCACCATAAACAAACATTCCTGCGATGTGAGCGGGGTAACGTTTAACAACCTCACGACAAACGCCAGCAGTGTGATTCATTGGCTCGGTTCCAACTATCTCATCAATGCACCAGGTTTTTAAGCCTTGGACTTGCCATAAAGATACAGACATATAAGGCCTGACGTTGAAGTCGAAGGTAACATGCAGTGGTAAATGATGGTCGTATGTTTTTGCTGTGAGGTGAAGTGCTCGGTCAAAACTCCGGTAGAATCGACCCCCTGTAATTTTATTACCCCATTCTCCTAAAGTGTATATCGTGTAGTAATAAGGGTTTGAGGTGCGCATGGATTCAAGGAAGGCTTTAAACTCTCCTGGCAACCATCGGTTAGAGTGATAGGTGGAGTGGTGTGAGGTATGGTAAAGAGTGACCATTTGACCATCGATTTCCATTTCTGTCTTGCCCTGAAAGTTCTTTTCTGGTATACCCTTAAAGAATCGTTTCCAAAACCAATTGTCTTCGTAATTGCCCTCAACTTCTGGGTTGATGCTGAATATTTCCTGTAGGTAGTCTGCCTTTCCGGTACGTATTGATGTGGTGATGGTGATAAAATCGTCCTCATCTATTACATCCTCTTCGTACCAAGCTCCTGATGGATCTTTGACAGACTTTAGGTTGTTAGTGTCGTCACAACCTCTGGCAATGAATTTATTACCGTTCTCGCAGATTATTTCTAAAGGCTGCAACTTAAAGGTGAAGAACTGAGATAACCCCCATTCGGTGATAATGTCCTTGATTGCCTGATACTGGCTGTCTTTTATTGTGTTGTAGTTCTTCCTGATTAGTATGTACCGGAAGTAAGGAGAGAATAAACACCTGTAAATTAATTTCTTTGCCGCAAAGTCTGATTTGCTTGATCCACGTCCACCCCAGCAAATTAAGTATCGATCTTGGTTATCTATTAATGGTATAAACCTTTCGTTTATTAACTCAGGCCAGTCGAAGCCTTCTATTTCAATTTCCACTGCTGTTTTATAAACCTGATAAGCTCAGCCTTGTGGATTGATTTTGTTTTTTCTTTTCCGTCAATTGTTGGTGGTAACCTTAACGGAGTGGTGGAATATTCAACACCTTTAAATATAGCCTTCATTGAGCTTTCATAAAATCCACTGTAGGCACTGATTCCCTCATAATAAAAAAACTCTATTTGATCAGCATTCACTCCTTCAGTTAAGGAAATCAATGGACTCAATGCCACAAATCCAGCGGCAAGCAATGATGATTTTAGAAAATCTCTTCTTTCCATTACTCCCCCTCTTCGATTAACGATTCCCCTGGCTTACGTAGCCTGAAAACAACATTCCCGTTTAGATTGACATTTTCTTTAGGTTTTCCGATGGCATGTTCCCAAACAAATTTTACAAGGCTTGGCTCATCACTGTTAAGCAATTTCATGAAGCCTTTTTCTAAACTTCCGTAGTGCTTTTCAATGGCTGAAAGTGACAATTTAATGTTTGCCTTCTCATCGTGCCTTGACTTTCGTCCTGCACCTTCTCTTGCTCCTCCTTTAGGTGTTGTGCTCATTGAATATTCTAATGTAAACCAAAGATAGCCAATATTTTACCAAATCCTTTAGGCTTGTTTTGCTCTTCCTGTTTTATGTGCTTATCGTGCCCGTCATCATCCATCCACGCAATTTCTGGAGATCCTGTGAAGTAAGGCTTTTTTATTGTGCCGTCTTCCATTTCAAATCTGGGATACTTACTGCTCTCAATAAAAAATATTCTCTTTACGTCCATAGTTTTTAGTCTTTTAAATCGGATCTTCAGTCTCGCATTCTTATCTGCATCCTTTTCAGGATTTCTTCCATCTCTTTATCATTATCCTTTTTGGCTTTACGCTGATCAATCCAAATGTCAACAGTTATTGTGATGATAACCGTAAAAACAACGAATGAGACGCATAGAAAAATAATAAATGGAAGGCTCATTTTACCCGTATTTCATTAGCGTGAGTGAATAATCCAAAAGCTGCTAATAGCCATATAATCACGGCAATGACAACCACGATATTTAGAATTTGTTTAATCTTGGCATCCATTGGAACGTAGTTATTGATCAGGTAAAGTAGTATCCCGATGATCAGGAGTACTAAAACGATGTACATGAGTGACATATTTTTATTGTTTAGTGTGTTTTAAAACTTCTGCTATTGATTTCTCCCAATTATCGTACTCATTTTGTCTGGAGTTTCGTTCTATCTCACGAATCCTTACGTAATGTCCTGAAATCTCGTTTTTAAGCTGATCGATCTGATTACGCTTCTTTTCTATCAGTAGTTCCTGGACTTTTATCTGCTCGCGCTCTGTCATAAAATCGGTGTTAATTCCTTAGCCGTCACTTTTCTTCTCCGTCCCTTATCATCGCTCAACTTCATGCTTCTGTTATAAAGGATGTTTTTCTTAGAATGTATCCAGTCCTTTAAATCACTTGAAAATACGAAACTGAAATCAGATCCGCTTCTTACTGGCTTAGGTGGTAGCACTATCTTAGGATGGTGTATTTGGGTCATGGTTTTAGGATTTTATCAATTTGCGTAAGTGCGTTGGCTGGGATGTTGAAGAAATCAGACTGAAGATCTTGATTGGTTACAGCGGTATTTTTCCACATCCAGTTTAGTGCAAATTGAGCTTCCTTTAAAGCATCAAGCATTTCTTGTTCTTCTGGTTTCATCTTACAAATCTTTATTTTTTAAGTTTAAAAAGCCCAGCTCCAACACGTGAAGCCGGGGAAATCTTGCTTAGATTAATAGGGCCAGTAACTACTTGATTTTTCAGGGTAAAGTTTCACCCACTCGTTAGCTTGCTCTCGATCTAGAGATACTTCATCAGGAGCAAGTCCATACTTAAATATCAAGTTCTTTATAGCAATGATTGCCTCCGTATCTGTTTTTGGAAGAATCGATATTCCTAAGTTATCTCCAATTGGTGCAGGCTTAGCTACCTTAGCCTGAGCCCTGTGTTCTTCTGAAAGAGGCACTAAGTCTTTTCTTCCTAAAACATTGTATTCAGCAAACTCAAGATGATCAATTGCTTCATGAACATAGATTCCTTCAAGTTCGCAATATGGTCTATTGATAACCATCCATTCCTGGCATTTTTGCCTAGCAACATCTATATCGGTTTGATAATGAAGTGGGAAATAGAATGACTCTATCTCTTTACTGATCTCCGCTGAATCAACAACGACAATCCTTTGTTCGCTTTCCTCTTGTTCTCCTCTCTTGTAAAGTAATGAGGCTAAAAATAGCTTTCTCATGTTATTGCTGAACAGATTACGCTGCTCCCCGGTTTAGTCTATCTTACAAAGCTTATCCAGTACAAACCCGTTGCGAAACCAAATCCTAAAATGAAGCAAAATATCCTCTCAGTCCATACGTCTCGAGTGTCAAGGTCTTTCATTTGCTTGTTGAAGTCATTCAATCCTTTCGGAATTGTGTTCCAGTGCTTTTTAAGGTCTTCGCTCTCTCTCTTTAAGTCTGAAGATGATTTCATAAAGCGTTGAATTGTTTATTGAGTGAATTTAGTTTGCTTTGAAGCTTTCCCTTCGCGTAGGATCTTATCTCATCAATAATTTCAATTAATGATTCGTTTGCAAATCCTGCCCCTCGGCTTACATCTTGAAAGACTTCACGATCAACAACCTTTATCATTTTTTCATAAATATCGATTTCACGATCCAAATCATTTGCTGTTTTCAATGTTTCTTTCTTCATGGATTTAAGGTTTGCTGGTTTTTCTGTCTGGGTGAGTTTTCAAAAGCTTCTCTACGTAATTGGTAAAAGTGCGCTGATCTTTAGCGGCCTCCTTTGTCAATTCTTTTTTTAACTCCTCATCCATTCGGAGGTTTGTGTGTTGTTTCATAATTCAAACATACTACGCATTACCACACAAGTCAAGTGTTTGGTGAATTATTTTATCGAAAGTCGTTTCATCGCAAACCCCAGCTTCAAAGCTTCTGCCGGATGTTCGGTGATATAGCGATGGCATTCTGGACAAACAGCCATGAAGTAAGTAACGTCTAAATAAAGCGATCCTATTCGTCCGGCCCGATGGTGCAGTTCTTCAGATTGACCGGAACACACGGATAGCCTTGCTTCGCATTCTAAATGCCCTTCCATGTATTGTTTCCTCAAAACAGTGTATTCACCCGATTCTTTCTTTCGTTTCAATGACAGGGCTTTAATGGGCTTAAATTCTTTCTTAGGCTTTTCCCTCTTTCCGTTCGCCAGTTGCTTAAGCTTTGGTTTGGTTAGCCTGGATAGTTCATTGTGGCATTCATCGCTGCATGTATGAAATTCATGTTCCCATCCTGCTTCATTGTGAGGGCCGAAAAAGCAAGTCCATGCTGACCAGGATTTAGACCAAGTGTCTTTCTTTCCGCATTGGTCACACTGGTAAACTGTTTCACGTTCGACTTTCATATTGAATTCATTAAGTAACTAATCATCATCTTTCCTTTCTCGGATAGAATAAATTTTTCGGCTCCATGTTTTTTTATAAGTTCCATTCTTAATAATTTTCCCCATCCACAAATAAAGTCTCCAATATCCACAGGTTGATTGTTATGTACATTCCAAAGATCTTCTTTATCCATATCACTTAATTTTTCATATAGTGACTGAATTGGGTTAAACGTCTCAAAATAGAATTTCACTTCGATTCCGGTTTCCTTAACAAGTCCGTACTTTTTCACCATTTGATACTGAACCATTCTGAGGTTAAGTGAACTTAAGTACCGTTGAATGTTGCTCCTGAATTCTTCGATTGAATCTCCGTGTTTGTTGATGTTGCATTTGGCACATGATGGGTAAGCGTTTTCAACACAGTCCAGTTCAGGATTTTCCATACCTACACAAACATCACGACTACTCCATGAAGTCTTTCCCTGAACAGTTTTATAGATTCTTCTTATCGGTTTGATGTGATCAAGATGCCAACCTTTCAATGGAATCTCACACCCACAATAGGCGCAATGACCATCAAACTTTTTAAAGACTATCTCACGATCATTCTTGTTCATAATTTTTGTTTAACAGCATGGAGAAATGCAGTAAGGATTCATGATTTTATTTCAACTGTTACAATCGTATCGTTGTGCCATCCGCCATGAGGGACTAAAAGTATTTCTACTATTTCGAATCCGTATTTCATTCCAATGCCTCCTGAATTCCAACCGCATGTAATAACCTTGCCGCCTGATTTAACTATTCTTCCAATCTCAGTTTTTTGATTACTCCAATAGCCGGCTTGAGTTGTCGCCATGTTAACCGTTTTTCCTAAATTCTTATAACATTCAGAGACCTGTCTTGGAGAGTATGGCGGATCATACAAAACTAAATCAGTGCTTTCACTTCCAAACAATCTTAAGAAATCAATAGCATCAAGAGAGTAATTACATTCAAATTCCGGGTTCAAATCATTTGTGATTGACGCTATGCGGTTTTTATTAGCGAACGGATCAATACTGTTTACGTGGTTGTGCCTATCGATCAAATCCTTTATCGGCTTAATGTCGAATGTGTTCTTATTCGGCATTGCCCAAACTCTGTTTACTTTCATATCTGTTTTAGTTGTGGTGAATTAAAAACCGTATTGAACAATTTCTCCTAACTTGATAACCACCATTCCGATCTTAACATAGGCAGAAACATCGAGTCCACTTGAGAACTGAGTTGGAATTGGTTCTCCTTTCCAGATTACAAAACCTCGGTAACGGCACATAAACGAAGGCGCTTTCTTTGAGTATCCATTGATGAACAAAATGAAATCGTATTCTTTAGGCGAACCGTCTTTGTTCACCAATCGGGATATAATCCATTTTGAAGGGGTGCGATATTCTAATTTCTTTTCTCCCGTTCTCATCACTTCGAAAGGAGCTTTCTTTAGAGTTAGCAAAAGTGTTTTCATAGTTTCTTTAGTTGTGGGTACTTTACAAAATATATTTACTGTTCAGCCAATCATCTTCAGATTGCCATCCAGCTTTCTTTTGCCCGGTGTTTGTTTCGAAGTTCTCCCGTATCCACTGATTATGCAATTCATGTCGCCTGATTTCATCAGATGTTGTCTGAGGTCTTTTAATTGCTTGCCATCTTAAGCGGCCTTCGTCTTCAATCTGCTCATCAGTTAGCTTTGCAACTTCACGAACCTTAGCATCGGCAAAGTTTTTCTTCATCTGCTCCAGGTATCCGTTTATCTTTTCGTTGTCGGTTAAGGCCTGCTCGCTGGTTTCTCGTGATTGCTTTTTGTGCAGCTTTTCCAATATCTCATACTTGCTATCCAAATACTCATCCATCCACGCTTTAATCGTGATGCCGTCAAGTCTCTGAATATTACCGTACAATCCCATCGCTCCACGCTCAAAGCACAATTTAAAATCGGCTATTGATTCCATCGGGTACATAGTCATCATGTTACGCGCTACAAAGGCCACCATCGAATCGTTTAGCTTTCCTCCTACACTCATCAACATATTCAAGTGGATTAGCTCAAACTCAATCTGGTTCAACACTGAGTTCTCACCTATTGCCTGTATCATTTCAAAAACCTTTGGCTGCTCAATTGCTTTTTCAATCGTAGTCGGCATTAGCTTACTGGCTAATTCAAACTTGTTCGCCTTGATTGCGTTGCATAGCTCGCTTTGCGAAACCTTCAATAAGGCTGTGCTCTGCTGCTTGTTTTGTTGTAACTCCATTCGGTATTATTATTTCGTTGTTCCAAGATTCATTATTCAAATATGTTGATGGGTTCTTACGGAATTGTCGGTCAGGCGTTGATTGAACGTAATGCCTGAGATGTTCCATAATTTTTTCGCGCGCCCCCTGATCTATTTTTTTCCATTTTAATTCACATTTGGGTCTGTCTTGCTTCTTATCGTACAATTCCCAAAAGTCTTGAAAAGAAGGCCAAACAATCACGCGGTTCGTTTCTGTTTCTGTTTCTACTTCGTTTCTACTTCGTTTCGTTTCAGGCGGTGAGTCACCGTGAGTCACCGTGAGTTTATCAAAATCACCTACAGGAACCGGAAAAGCACTTCTCATGTTTTGAAGCCTTTGGCCAAAGTTTATTATCCTAATATAGGTTTTGTCTTCAACCGTATACATTCCGATCAGATCCGCGTTGATACACTCCTTCAACCAAAGTTCTATTTCACGAGAAGTAAAATCCTTTAGCGGAAACAAAGCTGCCTTTATCAATTTAGGATTTGAATGGAATGAACCGTAATCATCCGCCTTCATGATAAGCCTGGTGAATAACACTTCCGCCTCCGCGGAAAGAGTATCCATTTTATCCGATGTTGTCCAATCTCTAATTACACGGTTTGCCATCAGAATAGAGTGGTTTGCTTAATGTGGTTCATCCAAGGATATAATCAAGATGCTTAATCTGATTTTCAATAACCTTAATACCCATCTCAGTATTGAATTTTGATTTGGGTGATTTAAGTTCGCTTGCGCCAGGAGTATTCTTCAGCCATGTTTTGTATTTATCAGAAATCGACTTCTTTTTGTGGATAAGTCCATCCAATTGCGACTTTAGGTAATCATAGTCGGTTAAGTTTTCAACAATCAAAACACACTCGTTTAAAAACTCTGTACGTTTCTGGGCTTTGGCTTTTTCTTTCTTGGCCTTCACTCCGACATATTTTGCGGAGGCAAGCTCTTTTATTTCTTGCTTGATAATTTCTTTTGTTCTCATGCTTCTTCTAGAATTTGGATTACGGATTCGATTTCATTAACCAATACTCCGTCCGATCCGGTGAGTGTGTGGAGTTTGAATACGGCATTTTTAATAGCCTTCCTCATGTCGTCAATCTCAATCTGAAGGTCGTCTCGCTCATCTTCCAGTGAACTTACCTCTCCTTCTAATTCCCTGATTTCACTCTGAAGCTCTTCGTGGTTATCCTCGTGATTAAGAAGGAAGTCTTTCAGCTCTTTTCCGGCCAGCTCAATTTGATCGAGTCTGTGTTGAATTTCTAATTTGTCCATATTGATTTTGTTAAAATAAAAAACCAAGGCCCCCTCACCGTGTGCGCGGATCAGAAGCCTTGGCTCGATTAAATTTCTTTTAAGGTCGCACAACCTTTTTCAATACTCCGCTAAAGTAACTACTCCTTCCTATCTTTCAAAATTTTCAGGACTTTATTATCAACGCGCAAGAAATACGAGTCCTTCATCTTCGCCTTGTACTTGTCCATCTTTATGCTCATGTCGGTAAGCTCTCCTTGAGTGTAATCCCAAACACTTTTTGTTTCTCTGCGGAAGGTCATTCCTTTACCATCTTAATAAACTGCCAAATCGAAAATAAGCCTATTAGCGTAGCGATTATAAACCCGCTGGCCTTTTCTATCTCCGAGCTGAATAATACAACCATGGCGAAAAGAAAGGGGCTCATGGCGGTTGCTATGATGATCCAGAATAGGGCGAAGTGGGAGATGGGGTAGCGTTTGATTTCCTTACTCATGGCTTTGCTTGTTTAGATTTAAAGGCTATGTACTTATCCAACATTTCTAATGCATACTTAAAAGCAAATTCCTCTCCTTGGTATCGTTGTTCGTCTTGTTCTTGCTCTTGAAGTTCAATTGCGTGATTGATTGCAGCCTTTAGTGTTTCTTTGTAGCCGCTTATCCATCCTTCCTGCTTCACTTCTTCTGACTCACGAAGTTTAGATTCTTTTCTATTGAAGTCTTCAAAGCATTGATTTGTTAAATCATCTGGAAGTTCTCCAGCACTATAAGATCCAAATTTCATCCCCTCATCAAATATTTTCTCAAACAATTCAAATGATATTACTGGCTTCACTTCTTCCTGTGGGGAGGTTGAACTACTTGTAGTTACTGTTTGAGATTGTAATGCTCTGTATTCTACAGGAACTATGTTTCCACAATGTGAGCACTTCTTGAATTTTGATCCATCCATCATGAACAATCCTTTTTGACATAGGTCACACCAATCAGTTCCTACAAAATTATTTGCACTTGAAAATATTGGTTTCTGTTCCTGTGTAGGAACAAGACGGGCGACAAACATACTATCATTTCCAGCAAGAGCACTCCATATCTCCACTTCTCCATTGAAGGTGAACGAGTAGATGATTTCTTTGAAAATGCCAATTACTCCATGATTCTCTTGGATTAATATGAAAATAATTTCCTGATCTTCAAACTCATACTCCTTCCCTTCGTGTTGATAGATTAGTTTGCCGTTTTTGTAGGTGGCGTGGTGTGTTTTCATGGTTTAATGATTTAAGTTGTGGTATTATTAGTTCTAACCAATCTCTTGTTTCTTCTGTGTTTTTACCCTTACAATTATTAATGTAAAGACTATCAAAAGTTTCAGACAAATTTTTAAAATCATAATTCTCAAATGATTTTAGTATTAGATTAGCTTCTTCGTTTGTCGTAACATCAAAATAAAACACAGCTTGATTATCTCTGGAGTGTTTAGGTTTCCAATTAGATATCCTTATTTTAAGAGCTTCAATTCTACTAACTCCTAATCTCCAAGTCAAAGGTATATAGTAGAAATTCTCACCGGTAAATGAAAAATCTGTTCTTAATGGATACGTTGAGTTAAAATTCATTTTGTTGGTTTGTCTATAAGGGTTAATACTTCTGAAAGTTTGATTCTTGCGTGATTATATTTACCATAATTATCACCGTTTGCATTATCAATTGCTCTCTTAATTTCCTTTTGTTCATCTTCAATTTTCTCAAGAAGATTTAGTTTAAGCTCTTCTTTGTACTGAGTCAAATACGTTTCCATTGCTGACAGAATAAGAATCTTATCTCGCGGGAATCCAAGTTCATTTACTATTTGTTGCGCTGTTTTCATTGCTAATAACATTTAAAACTCATATCTGGATTCTTAAAACTATCTCTGATTTCCTTGTTCTTTTTGTTCACCTCTTTAAGGACTGATTTTATGTCAATGTCTTTTAATTTCTTAACGTTGGCACTGATATATTTAGGATTCCTAATCATAAGAATGGATGAATTTGTTTAGCCCGTTCTATTATGTCATAACTTTCTGTGGTCTTCCGCCCTGAAGGAGATTTTCTAATGTACTCCAAACAGTCAGATAGTAATGAGTACACTTTTTGATCCTTCTCTTTTTGTGATTCTTTGTACTGAGTGAGGACGGTAAGAGCTGTATCACTTTGGCACTTTCTAATTGAATCTTTAAAGTTAGCCTCTGTAATTATTCTATAGTACGCTCCTTTATGTGAGTATTTAGCCCAGTAATCTTCCGCTGTCTTTAATGTTTCTTCTGCACTCATTTCGATAGGGATTTAAGGTATTCTTGGTAAAGTTCTTTTTCTCCGTGATTCGGTAGTCCTCTAAACCATTGTAAGAACCCTATCGCTCTTTCTTCTGCAAATTCAAGTGTGATATTCTCACAGGCTAACAAAGTTTCCTTTTTATATTCTGAAAGTGATGAATGGACAGAAAGTTTATCAATCGCTTCTTTGTGCTTCTTTTGTAGTTCGGTCATATCAATGGGGGTTATTCTTCTTCTTCAAATTCTCTTTCATCATCGTCTCCAAATAAGGAACGTAATTCACGCTCTGAATCAACATCAAAAAAACTAACCGTACTGCAATGAACACATGTCAAAGCATATCCCTGATCATCTTTTGTATATTGAACTACGTAAGTTTTGCCGAACCTTGTTTTAACCTCGATACGTGTACGGTAAAGAAACGGAACTTTGTTAGCCTTCTCCAATTCGCCACAGCGAGTACTAAGCTTGCTGCAGCCAAATAGTTTCATTGCTTCCAGTGGATTGAGTGTTAGTCCTAAGTTAAGGTAATCGGCAATAGACTGTTTTTGAGTTTCAATGTGTGTCATGGTATTTCAATTAAATGTTCTCCTCCTAATAAAACACGTTCTGTAATAAAATCTTTATACTCCTTTGAAATTGGGAACCGGATTACGTTCAGATTTTTGTAATACCCACCGTCTGGCAAGTACGGAAGTTCATCAAGATCAGCGAATGCAATCCACTTGAAACGATACTGCTTTGCATCATCCATCATTGAAACCATATCCCGGATCGATTCCAATTCACTTAGGTATGGACAGTAAACAATTAGTTCGCCATGTTCCGCACCTGTAAGAACTGCATTCGATACGATTTGCCAAAAGAATTTATCCCCGTCTTTATGATTGTCACGTATCCAGTTCATTGCCTCAATACCTTTCAGTCCATCATAGATAGGCTGAACTAAAGTGGCGAATGATTTAAGCGTGATCGGGCATTTTATATCGACAATGGTTTTGCCTTCATCAAACTTTTCAGCATCCGGTGAACCTGCCCAAAAGTCAATAGTAGGATGCATGATTGTTTCTTCGCTGCATAGCTTGTATTCCGTTCCGAGTAATTCAAAAACTCGCTTCTCATTGGCCGATCCCCAGGTTAAAGGACGTGCATTTGATTCAGTGCTTATCGATCTACCAAGCCTTCTTTCGATATTGCATTCATTGATGTAGGTGAATGCAGGCTTACCTAACGATCCTTTTTTTGTACCGCTTGATGTGAGTGCGATAATTTCCGAGTTGGTAAAATTGCCGTTACGCTTTTCGTTCCTGATCATGGTTAGTCTTCTATCAATTCGTATTTAATTTCACCACCATCAAATGCCGGACGCTCAATCATCAATTGCAAATCATTGTTCTTTGCCCATTCCTGAATTTCGGTGAGTGAATTACGATCAGGAAGAATTAATTTTTCCATACCCTCCACAAAATCCAAAGCATCCTTGCCTTTGTAACCAAGATCAGAAAGTGTCTTTAATGCAATTTGAGCGCGTTCGAATCTTGATTTGTTGACCAGTTGCGAGTCATTGAATTTTTTTACCTCAAAATCAATCTTCACTTTTTCGTCAGTCCATTTAGTACGCAACTTTTCGTTCTCTTCTTTGTTCTTTGTGTAAAGTGTATTCAGCCGATTACGTTCGTCTTCTTTTTTCTGCTTCAATTCTGTGAGGTCAACAGCCTCAACCTTATCGGCCTTCATCATTTTTTCCAACTTCACACGGTAGATTTCAGCCTGACGGTTTAGCTCAGTCCTTTCGGCATAGGCTACTTCATATCTTTTGTCAATGTCAGTAAAGTCAAGCCCTACAATAGACTGTAATTGCTTCGCTTGTTCCTTTGGGGATGATTGCAGAAACTTATCAATATCAAACACCTTTGGAAAGAATTGCGCTCCAAGGTCTTTTGTGACTGATTGACGGACTCCCGTTTCTGTGATGTAAGTAAGTTTATCTTTTCCAGCATTGTCAAAGTCCCAAACGAACCGTTCACCAGTGTCTAGTGTCATTTCCCCTTTGCCTTCTTTCTGTCCACGCTTTACCATTATGTCAGGACGAATGAAGCGAATACGGTCTGCAACACCTTTAAGAAAAGAAGTTTTGCCCATGTTGTTACCTGCCGTAATGATCGCGGAACAGCCATTGAAATCAATCTCTAAATCAGATATGTTTTTGAAATTGGTAATCTTGATATTATGAATTTTGCTCATTTCCGAGTGAATTTAAAAGGGTTGATAATTTCTTGAAACTGTTCTTTTCGTTGCCATCAACGATACGCCTTGCATCATCGAATTGCTGCTTTGTCATGAACTCCATTTTATTGTCAATAAGCTCATTAATCGATTCTACCGTTTCCTCTTCCGGCTTGTCGTTGTTATCTACGTAAGTTACGTCTTCCGTATCGGCATCGTTGATAATACCTTGATCAAATACAATTGCCTTTTGCATTTCAATTGATAGGGGAGCATTCTTTGAAAGATTCAGTTTAGTAACTGTCTTTTCAGCCATCGACTTGAAATCATCTTTCCATTTGCCTGTATCTTTTTTGTAGGTCTGGCTGTACTTCTTTGCATGGCGTTCGACTTCAGCAACGGTCATATAAAGACTTTGTGAAAATCCATTGAGTAATTCAAAGTGATTGAGGTATCCGATTACCTTCAAAGCTTCCCGAGCCTCTTCGTCCTGAACCCAATCAAATACCATTTCTCCCGTCTTACGATCACGAGACTTTAATTCACCTTCGCGAACGTCTGTAACGTTTATGCCTTTGAATTGTCCAGAACGTAAGGCAAGTTGTTTAAATCCCTTGTATCCCATCTGGAATTGAGCAACACAACGCTTTTGCCAATTGCCTTCATTGTCTTTGTAGCTTTCGTTATAAGGCACGATGTACGCGAATCCGAGGTTATTGTTGATCGGCAGATCAAGAGTTGCTGCGGCTGCGGCTGAATTGTAAACGCTGTTGGGATCTGCTTTTTTTAGAAGTTCGTTTGAGGCGATAACCTGGAGAACGGATGTTATAAATCCGGTTGCTCTTTTGCCTAATAATTCCTGAAACTTACTCTTTACGCTCTCCTTACTGAAAAAGTCCTTTGTCGTAATTATTCCTTGTTTTGTCTCCATTCTTTAGTTGTTTATTGTCTCTAACTCGTATTAATTATTTCTGAATTCCTGTTTTTGAATGTATACCCGTTTTCTTACTAAGGCGAATATTCAGGTAAGGAACTCCGTCAGTATTCCATTGACTGAATGAAAGATATATCTCAGCAGGAACTTTCTTTGCGTTGTTTGCAAATCTGAATAATTCAGCAACCTCCTTTACTGTTTCAGGAGTTAGGTTGATATTAAAACTATGATCGTTTTCGTGATGTGTAGATTTCATAAATTAGTGTTTATAGCGTGGATTCTCAGAATGCTTAATAGGCTCTTTTACTTTTACTGGAGGCTTACACCCAAACAAAATAAGGATTAGTAAGGTCATAGCCATAAGGATCAATAGGGTTTTGTTGTCGCGTGGTTTCATGGATTCAATGATTTCTCTTCTTCAGCACATCTTTTAAGGTCAGTCATTGCAACTTTATTACTTTCAAAGAATCGAACAGGAGATACTGGAATTTGCGGACATGACTTGTGATAGATTTGCATCGCAGCAAATAGCGTTGATGTTTTAGTCTCCAAAGCATAACCTTCTTTACCCGCTAAATGAACAACACTTCCAGCACGGCAATGAGTTGTTCCGCATGAAGTTTTAGTATGCCATCCCGACATATCAAATTGCTCAGGTGTTTCAGTTGTGAACTTGTAAATCTCTTGGTGAATGTTTTTGATCACAGGAATGTTTGACATTACATTGTCGTTTGTTTTTCCAGCTTCTGTCGGTGATGCGTTTTTTAAGTCAGAGCAGCGAGAGCAGCGAGAGCAGCCATAGCAGCGAGAGCAGTCAGAGCAGCCAGAGCAGTCAGAGCAGCCAGAGCAGTCAGAGCAGCCATAGCAGCGAGAGCAGTCAGAGCAGTCATAGCAGTCAGAGCAGCCATAGCAGCGAGAGCAGTCAGAGCAGTCATAGCAGCCAGAGCAGTTCCAACAGCCCTCATTAGTTTTGTTTTCTTCTATGAAGTTCGGATGCTCTTTTTCGAATTTTTCATCTACTCCATTTACATTTTTGTCTTCACGATTATAGAAGTCACTCCATGTTTTGAATACTTGTGTCATGTTATTTTTGGTTTTTAGTTTACGATTGCTTCTCCCGTAAATATATTCGGGCATCTATTTCTGCGAGTGCTTTATCAAGTCCTATCCACATCATCTCCCAAACTTCGCCTGTTTCTTCGTTGCTGATTTCAAAGTCAAATACTCCAGCAAATTGGTAAACGCTTTTGAAGTGAATCAAATACCCTTCGTAAATGAAGTCGTATCGTTTAGAGTCCATCATGTGAGGGGTTAGAAACGAGTCTGTTTTGTTGGAGGAAAGAATTTCTGATTCGGTCATCATAGCTCACCGTTTATAGCTGCGCAAAGAAGGACTATTGTCTGGCGGAATTCGTTGAAGGTATCCTTTTTTCCTATGGGATTAGTATAACTCTCTCCCCAATATATACGACCAAACTCATCTTCAATGGCGTGTTCTTCAGCTTCTTCTATCGTTGGACATATTAACTTAAAGGCATTTGTTCCGGTTAGTTTCTCCCCACCATCTATACAGATGCCATAGAAAAAACTATCTTCTCTATTAATCCATTTATAATAGAAATCCAAAAATGGTGTTTCTGTTTTCATAACTATTTACTTTTAAAGTTTAACTCACTGCTATCGAATCCTGCTTGGTTTAGTACTGCATGGAAGTCGTCACTCTCCATTTTGTCACCGCCTTTTATTACTGTGTAGTCTGTAACAAAGTTGTTTTCATGGGTAACTTCTATCTCTACATCGTAATTATTACCGTCCCAATCTTCGCATACATCTGTAATAGTCTCAGTGTAAGTTTTTTCGTAAGGAGGTGTTAGTGGCTCTGTCATGGTGTATTAATTATTAGGTACGTAAACATCAGTTCCAAAAACACAAGCGTAAACACCATTTAGTCTCATTGGCTTAGCGGCCATAATAGCTTCTTTTTTAGTCTTGAAACTTTCTGCTTTTTTTCATTCCGTTGGTTAGCGTTGTCATGGTGTCTTGCGTTTTCGTTGAATCAAAATAACAACTAATTAAATTCACACGCAAATATCCTGATAAAATATTTCACTTTTATTTCACATTTATTTTATATAGGTTTGTGCCATGGCAAAGAAATCAAAAGCAGGAAGGCCGAAAATGGCTAAAAGCGCAAAGAAAATAAGGTTTTCAGTTACATTGAAGCCGTCTTTAGTAAAACGGATTGATGATTCTGTAACGGATGAGAAAGGTAGAAATGCTTTAATTGAAGAAACCTTAGAGAAAAAGTTTCCAATGATTAACATATAAGACCAATGAAAAAATCATACGAAGGAGAGCCCGTAAAAGATGGTAAATATAAATTAGTTCAACTTGATGTTTGGGGTTATGGACGTGTTGAAAAAAGTCAATCTGAAGCATACAATGATATGCCAGTTAGAATGGATGAGGTTGTTTTTAAAAGCC
>JAOYMO020077272.1:0-39311 GCA_025802455.2 Iodosphaeria phyllophila
GGGGGAGGATTGGCTTAGGGGTGGGGGGGGGGGAGATGGGAAGCGATTACGGCACTGTATGTAGTTGTTCGATTGGGGGAATTGGTGCTGGGGACCGGCGGTTTGATTTTGGATTGATCGGCTTGAGGGATAGATTCTTGGTAATTACAGAGTGCTTTTCATTGGATTCCTCTTCCTAACAACACAATCGACGTCTTGTCCGGATATGTCAGTGTAGAAATATATCCGTTCGTCTCGCTGGCGCCATCAGTATGAAGGTCTGTCCGAAACCACGCATGATCGCTAATTATGACCAGACAGACTAACAGATTGATGGGGACCCCGTGCGAAGTCTGACTGCCTGAGATAAATAGCCGCATCAAAGAAAGGTACTTAAGCCGGCCTTCGTGTTGCTGATGCGATGAGGATCACTTCTAGCCGGCAAGTAGTAGAATGACTGCGATATAAAAGGACAAGAGTCATCGCCTTCATCCTCGCGTTGGACAGTTCCATGTTAGATCTCTATTCCATCTACATTTTCAGATCGAACTCATTTTTCGTGGTCATCATCATCGACTCGCCAGCCAATACCCTCTTTTGTTCACCCTATTCATTGACCTATGATATCTCAAAATGTCGCCACCCCCTGTCTTCCGCAGGTCGCGCATCGCGACCGCATCGCTATATCGGGGCACAGGCGTAACTCGATGCGCGAATGGCAGCAACAGCGCGGCTGCGGTGAAACGATCATTTTCCTGGACATGGCTATCATCATTCCGATCACACCCGCATGACGAAGCCCACCCCGGAAGAGTTCAATGTCATCAGCAGCAACGATGGAGCTCACACTCGCCCATGGGCAGCCCTGTCTTGCCAGCTCGCAAAGAGGTCACCTTGGGGACGCTCCGATCCATGTACAAGAGGAACGATCCCATTACCGTCATGACGGCGCATGATTTCCCCAGCGGACATGTTGCCGATGCCGCGGGTATGGACATGGTCCTTGTTGGGGATAGCTTGGCTCTGGTGGCTTTGGGTATAGAAGATACCAGCGAGATTCTGGTAGATGAAATGCTGTTGCATTGTCGGTCGGTTGCGCGTGCGACCAAGACTGCTTTTACTGTAAGTATGATTCTCGTCTTCCTGTTCTTCACTTGCTTGTGCCTCCCTCTATCGGAGCTATTTCTCCCCAGAATTTATAAACCACTTGATCCCGCTCGCGTTCATTAACGCGCAACCATGAGATCGGCGACCTGCCCATGGGCTCCTACGAAATATCTCCCGACCAGGCTCTCACGACAGCCATCCGTTTCATCAAAGAAAGCCGCGCCCAGGCCATCAAGCTCGAAGGAGGCAAGGAGATGGCACCCACCATCCAGAATATCACCAGCGCGGGAATCCCCGTCCTCGGCCACATCGGCCTCACGCCGCAGCGCCAGAACGCTCCCGGCGGCTTCCGCGTCCAAGGCAAGACACGCGACGGCGCCCTGAAGGTCCTGGAAGACGCCCTGGCTGTGCAGGAGGCCGGGGCTTTCGCGATGGTGCTGGAGGCCGTGCCGGCTGAGGTCGCGAGTATTGTCACCGCGAGGTTGTCGGTCCCGACCATTGGTATTGGTGCGGGGAACGGCTGCTCCGGCCAGGTGCTGGTGCAGAATGATATGACGGGGAACTTCCCGCCTGGTAGGTTCTTGCCAAAGTTCGTGAAGAAGTATGGGGATATTTGGGGCGAGAGCTTGCGCGCTATCGAGGCTTATCGGGACGAGGTCAAAAAAGTCGGCAGTATCCGGGCGTCGAGCATACTTACCCCATAGATAGGGAAGAGCTGGATGCCTTTGCGGCTATGGTCGGAAGGAAGTACGGCATCAAGGAGGTCTGATAGTTGATGGTGATAACGGGGGATACATCGTGGGGCTGTGAGGTTACGCTGCAGTATTATTTCCGATCGTCTTCGGTCATGTTGAATACCTCTGCTTGACACTTGATCTCGGCATTTACAGGCGTTTGGTTCAATAGTTTTATTCGGTCTTCATTGGGTTTGGGTATCTCATAGAAGTCAGGGATTATGGAGTGCGTCGTATGAACTGATAGCTCGGAGGGTGAGGTAAAGAGAAAAAACACTGGATGTTCATGAGTAATAACCTTCCTGACTGGGAGATCTTCCTGGAGCAGTGATGTATTTTCCATACCATCAAGCCCTTCGCACTACCCAGCGTCCCGGGTTCAAATGCAACGATCTATGGATAAGGGCGGATAGGGGGAAAAGTATGTGCAGCACGCGGTTGCACACTACCGATATCGGAGGTACCTCATGTGGGGTCGCATGTGAAAGGGAACGCGACTTCACTGGAGGGCGAGAAGCAGCCTTGACGCTGCAACTTGCATCCCCCCCTTACCACATCCGGAAGTGAGTCCACACCACTAATATGCGACTGGGTTTGTGCGCGGGGAGATTTTCTTGTTCTAGTTCTGTTTCTACTTCTTCTCTGTTTTCTGTTTCTTCCCGTTTCTCTTTCGCTTCTCGCTCATTGAATACTGTGGCATCATCGCGAAATTACTGCCGACCCCTTGGTCTCCCTCGCCCGATCCTGCCTCTCGCCGCGAACCCGCAGCCACGGCTCTTCTCTTCCTCGGCCATCATGGCGCAGCTGCCGCCGCTCCCACTTTTCGTATCCATCGCGGGCCACGATCCGGAGTCTATCGCCGTCGTGCACTGCGTGTCGGGGCGGACCTTCCAGTACGGCGAGCTATTCCCGGACGTATTGCGGATGCGGGAGCGGCTGTACGAGGCGGCGGGCAGGACGGAGATCCGGGGGGAGCGGATCGCGTTTTTAGTAGAGAATAGCTATGATTATGTTGGTATGGCGATTTCTAGAGCTAGATTGGACTGTTGGGGGGAAAAAAAAACCAAAATCAAAGGGATGTATCAAATTAGGACATGAGAGGTTGATGGTCCCTGGGCACAGTGACACTCTTGGCTATCCTGGCCGCACGGGCCATTGCACTCCCGCTATCGCCCCCTTTTCCCGCGGCGGAGCTCCGGTATATTCTCTCGAACGCGGAGGCGCTGTTGCTGGTGCATTCGCCGAAATTCGCTGGTAAGGCTCAAGAAGTCCTGAACCTCCCGGAAAACGATGCCACGACGTCAATACCGCAACCGATACGCGTGGAGATCCCGAAGCATGTTGGAGGGGCTAGTTCGAGTCGAGAGACAGTATCACTTAGCAGAGATAGAGACTTGGAAGGGGCGGGCATGATGCTCTACACATCCGGGACGACGAATCGACCCAAGGGAGTGGTGCTACCCCACAGTTCACTCACAATGCAATGCAGATCGCTAGCGGAAGCTTGGGAATACACGGCCCAAGATCGACTGCTCCACGTGCTCCCTTTACACCATATCCACGGCACCGTCAACGCCGTCCTCACGCCGCTGTTCGCCGGCAGCACAGTCGAGTTCCTCTTCCCCTTCAATGCCGACACGGTCTGGCGACGGCTCGCCAGCCCTTTTATGCCTCCTACTGCCGATGACGCAGCATCCGAACCGAAAGCCCCCATTACCTTCTTCACCGTCGTACCTACCGTCTACTCCCGTCTCCTCTCCACGCACCCCTTGCTCCCTGAACCCTTGTTCTCCGCCGCCCGCACCGCCGTCTCACCCGCCCACATGCGCGTCTCCATCTCGGGTTCCGCGGCCCTGCCCACTAGCATCAAGCGCGCGTGGTCGGAATTATCGCACGGCACCGTACTTCTCGAGCGCTACGGCATGACCGAAGTCGGCATGGCGCTATCCTGCGGGCTCGACCCCGCAGACCGCATCGACGGGAGCGTAGGCTGGCCATTGCCCGGGGTATCAGTGCGCCTCGTCGACCCGGAAACGGGGCAAGTGATCCCTCCTCCTTCTTCTCGCCCCTCCCTCGATGCTAAGGACCCCTCCTCCTCGCTGGGAGAGGAGAGGGAACGCCAGGGCGAGATCCAACTCCGCGGCAGCTCCGTGTTTACAGAGTACTGGCGGAACCCCGCTGCTACGGCCAAAGAATTCGTCGTTCCCGAGGGAGACGACGGCAAGGGCGGGCCTTGGTGGTTCAAAACCGGCGACATTGCCGTCCGCCGCCTCCACCCCACCGCTGGTTCGGGCGCTTCGGGGGTCTGGGCTCGCGGGCCGCTATGGTATATTCTCGGTCGCGCGAGCGCAGACATCATCAAATCGGGGGGCGAAAAGGTGTCCGCGCTAGAAGTAGAGCGGGAACTTCTCTCCTTGCCCAACGTGGCCGAAGCCGCCGTGGTGGCGGTACCCTCCGGGAGATGGGGGCAAAAGGTCGGGGCGGTGGTGGTGTTGAAACCGGCGGGGGACGAGGAAGAAGCCAAAGTGAAAGAAGGGAGTGAATTGAGTTGGAAACCGCTGGAGATGCGGAGGGCGCTGCGGGATCGCCTGGCGGGGTACAAGATCCCGCAGGTGTTGAGGGTGGTGAGAGAGATTCCGAGGAATGCCATGGGGAAGGTGAATAAGAAAGCGTTGGTGGCAGATGTGTTCAAAGAGGATTTCAGTGGGGATGAGGCGTGAGTGCAAGGTGTTGGAGGGTTGGATGTGCACTATAGATGTAGAGTTTGTGTAGAAAAGGCGATCAAGTATAAAGCTGAAAGAAAGCGTTGATTGATCCGGGGGAATAGAACAAAACATCGCATCTCGCTAGCAGGACAATTGAACAGATCTGACGACAACGTCAATGGTTTCGTTCTACTGCTATCAGTTCATGTCTCGATTCCAGCTGAGCATGCAACCTAGCTTTTCGTGGCGAGGGCGATGCTAGCTACCAAGGGATCCCAAAATGCATGTGTGAAAGTAT
Source organism: Iodosphaeria phyllophila (assembly GCA_025802455.2). NCBI lineage: Eukaryota > Fungi > Ascomycota > Sordariomycetes > Amphisphaeriales > Iodosphaeriaceae > Iodosphaeria > Iodosphaeria phyllophila. The sequence goes on from JAOYMO020077272.1 coordinate 4,824, forward strand.
TTTGATTTGTTTTTGCACTTTCGTTCCCTCTCTAGTCTCGCCATGAGATACGCATGAATCCTCTCCCATTATCCCTGCCCATCATTATCGTCGTTGCTCATAGCGGGACCGAATCGACCGTGTCATACCATCCACATCTGGATTTCCCGGTGTTTTCATCCTCGGGGACCCGTTCAGAAGAATGTCTCCTTAATGTTTGGAAACGCGCCCACAGACATGCATAGTGGTTCGCTCTATTAACGACACTGAGTCTACTATCTGGACTCCAGAGTTCTCGCCAAAAAAAAAAAAAACCACAAAAAAGCCGCCACAGGAGTGGCTCCTTATTCCCGTCCCCTTTTCTGGCATGAAAAGGAAAGCGACTCCGTCGCACCGTGTCACGACCACAGCCTAAGCCGTAAACTTAGCCTTGGCGCGCGTACTACCGCTATGAGCGGCCTCAGTATGACCTGAAAACTCAACGAGCTCACCAGGAGGTAGCTTAAGAATCTCCTTGAAGCGCTTGCCGATGTTTGTCAGGATTTCCTGGCCTTTCTGCGGAGATCGACCTTTGCCACCGGCGACATCGCCATCGCCACGGCCTGGGATGCTCTTGCCTATGGTGCGGGTCCAGACGCCGATACGGAAGAAGGCCTTGCGGACGTTGACGACGACGCCCATGACCTCGCCGTCGTCCTCGTCCTCCAGGGTCTCGCCGATAGCCGACATCATGGTGTGCAGCCAGATGTCGTTGATCTGGCAGCTGCGCTTGTCCTTAAAGGAGTAGGACCATTTACCGCCGTGCTTATTCTGCGGGTCTTCCCATTCCGGGCGTACGCCATCTTTGAACAGATGATAGTCGGATTTGAGAGCTAGTTCGCTCACGGGTGCAATGTTGTTCTGCAATCAGATTTTGCCAGGTGAGTTGATGGATTCTTCGTGGGTAGATATGTCTGTAGACTTACGTAGATTCCCCAGAATTCCTCAACTGAGTTAAAGGTGATAACTTCCTTCAGGAGATCATTCCAATTGTCACCCTAGAAAGCGAATAAGGTTCTCTCATTAGCGTTTACACGTTCAAGCAAGCAAATCAACCCATCAACACATCCCCCACAAATAACTGAAACCTGGAATAACGTTCGCAATGAAAAATAAAAACCCACCTTGCCGCTAGAAGGTTTGGTGAACCACAACGTCCACTTATTTTGCAGCGGATGCTTGACATTGAAGTTATCCTTGTCATGGAACACCGTAATCAGCTGCGCCTGCTCGCCATCGCCCTTCGCCCCATCTGCGAATCCGTTATCACCACCATTGTTGTCGTCGTCCGGCGAGACGGGGATTGTCTTGAGATCGACCTGTTCGGCCATGGCTTATATTTTTTTTTATCTCTTCGTTTTCCGCGTGTGCGCTGGTGATAATTTTTTTTCCGGTCGTGTGCACAGTTGCAGCTTGCTTTTTGTGTGGTGACTTAGATTTCGCTGCAAGCGAGCAGGAAAGAGAGGGAAGTGGTGTCAACCAGGTCCGCGATCGTCCAGTCGCGGATCAAGGGTCGAGGAAACAAGGTGCGCTGGGTGCAAGGCCGGTGGATTCAGTTAATCGGTTGGTCGGGGAGGAAGAAGGTAGGTGCGAATGCAAGTCGGGAACTCGTGCGCGGGGGGAAATAGGTTGAGGTGGGCGCGGGAGAGGCCAAAAATAATGACAAGATAAATAAAGTTCGAAGGGAAGTGTCAACCGCCGGGTGGTCGTCGTCTTGTGCTGGCAGTTTTGTCACTGCCTGGTCGCTCTAGCTCTGGTAACGTGCTTCACTGAAGAACTGATTCCTCGGTTTTGGCGGGTGTCATGGTGGGGCACAGCCTTACCTCAGGTGCATGTACTTGTGGGGTATTCAGAATGATGAAACGCGGCAGATTTTGCTGGGCAGGCGCTGACAAAGCCCCTGGGCTTCGTCACTGATGGAACCCTGGCAATACATGGGGGCTAGGGGCAGTAAGACAGCCGCCAACGGGGAGGCGCGGCACGGGAAGAAACCGATGTCGCGGCTCGGATCGCGCATTCTCAGGTGTGACAAAGACATCTTCGAAGCTGCAACTTTGCAAGAGTCCAGTGTGAGTGATGCCGCTTTCATCTCTTTGTGTCAGGGTGGTGCAAGTCGAGGCGATTTCAAATTGAGTAGGATAGAAAGTTGGGATACACATGTTCAAGCTGGCGACGAAATTCGATTAGAGGATTGTGTAAGTTTGTGCTTGTGGGTACAAAAATTACAGGCAAATACCTCGCACTACGATAAGTAACCGCGCGGAAAAACTTGGGAAAGGCTCGAATGCTTCCAGCAGCACTGAAATGAGATAGGGAACGGAGATAACAAGTAATGCCGCTGACATTGAATCACCGTGAAGAACCTCAACCCTTAACATGCATTACGACTAACAGAATCGACAAAACTGTCTTTCATGATAGTGATATCAGCACCAATAATGCCAATTAACTAACTTAGCGAGATCTACAGAGTGTTGACTAGGGAGTGACACACTGGCTGGCCTGTCACTAATATCACCAGCACTACAGGAGGGTGAAGTGTCTGCATCCGTCATATGTCTTTGCTAATATTTTTGGCTCCTTGAATGTCATCCTTCTCCTCTTTATTTCGTTTTTCGCCTTCGTTGGTGACAACAGCTCCGAATGGAGGATGACTCCCGCTTGCACAGTGCATCCTTTGGAGGGCTTCTTCAGACAAGACACCATTGGGCGAGGGTTCTTCTTCCATCGGGCTCCTGCCACGAGGCACGGAGGGCTTCAGGAGCTGTATTCAACCTAGATGGCGAGCCCTTTTGGAAATTGAGGGGCGATTAATTGTGCGGGAGTATGGTTATAAATCCTAATGCAGTTCCCTCTTTGGTCGTTTTTCGGTTCACTCGTTCATTTGTTCGTGGCCACAGCTCTGAACGAGTTCAGAAGACTATGGCTTTTGAGGTCCCACCAGAAGGGTTTCACACGTGTTGAGAACCCATTTTGAAGACTGAAGGGCGGTTCGATGTGCAAGAATCCGGTCTAGAATCCATGAACCATCTCCCTCTTCAACCATGCTTGGTCGGCTCCCATCTATTTCATCTTGAGAGGCGTCGGATTTGAATTAGATACACTAATTCGCGTGGACTCAAGCTGTATGTAGATAAGCAGCTTTGGAAGGATATTTGAGTTGCCTCGCTATCAATATGGCGTGGTCGGAAGCACGTGGTGGAGGGTGACTTATTGGTGAGGTCGAGTTTTGTACATGGGAACCTCTACGACTGGCAGCTTACGCTCTAAACTCAGCAGCTGATTCATGGTTTCGGCAATGTTTGACGTGTCATTGTCATAACGGCGGGCTTCGTATTAACTATATTGCCAGGGCGCCAAGTAAGTAACTGGAGGCTACAAACTCCTAGTCACGCAATTCGGACATAGCAGCTTGAAATGCTACTTCAGTCTTTACTTGTGCGATTTTCCTGAATAGCAGCTTAAGACCTCGTCTAAATTTGTTGGTAGAGTTATTGCAGAGATGCTTGCAGCAGTGGACTTGTTTGGAAAGGCCTATAGAAGATGGGATAGCCTCAAGAATGCCTTCCTTGCGGTCTGAGAGAACTGTACTCTCTTACTCAGCAAGAATTGGAAGAGTAAGTTTCAGGCAACCGAGAAACCATTTCCACGAGTAGCCAGTTTCGCTTTCAACAATTGCCCAAGCAAGCGGGTAAATCTGACCGTTGGCATCAAGTCCAAAAGGTAGAAGTGTCTGGGTAAAGCGAGACTTGTAGAATGTGCCGTCAACTGCAAAAACTCGGTGTGAAAGATAGAATGTAGTTGCAAACTGAGGTGGACAGACGAAGAGTTGCTGAAACCAGCTATGTTGGTCTCTCGTTAGAGAAGTTTGCACTCCAGGACATGAAACTTCCAAACGGGCTAGGTATGCTACTACGAGTCACAGGCTGTGTATTTGGACTCCAACGTCACCTTTCCAAAGTTGGAGTCTGCTTGTCAAAATATAAGTCCACAAAGGTTCAAACAATATTTGGAAGTTACGGCAGCAACCGATCTTCTTGCGTGCGGGCCACGGATACTCCAACCACTCAACTACGGAACCTGCTGCCAGGGTATAAAGAATGGGAACTTTGGGGTCTGCAAAAGGCATCTTCCGTAAATTTGACATGGCTCAGCGACTTATCAGGCCCCTGCTCTCCTGTCGCCACGCCCAAAGATATAGAACAGGCCAGGTCGGTAGTTAGACTGCTAGATTAAAAGTGACCCTCATCGAATGCATCGTCCAATGATGCCAGCTGGGGATGACCGCCCTCTCGGTCGACTTGACGATGGTTTTGGGCTGCTGCTTTCCTGTCACCACGCCGAAAAATATAGGATAGGCTAGACCGGTGGCCATACCAACGGCACAAGCTCTGGCATGCATTGCTCAGTGCTGCCAGCTGGGCATGGCCGACCTCTCGATTGACTCGGCGATTGTTTTGGCCGCTATGTCTATCTTGATGGACGTGGTTGGCGGGGTTGTTGTAGGATTTGCAATAGAAGATGACTTGAATAACCGAGGCTCTAGCTAGTGTTTACAGTCTGGTAATAACATGTCTCTCCAATCGCTACGGTGTACTTATCCTCCTTGTGTGATCCGGGAGGATCACGTGACGTAGCGACTCCGCCCGAGTCGCTCGTGTTCTCCCGTATCCCTGCTATCTCATGCTACTACAGTTGTGCTTCGAGGTCGGTCCCCGGTTTTTGCGCCGCCACATTGCTACCTTGAATTGGCGGGTTCCTGCAGCCAGCTCTAGGGCACCGGAGTGGCGTTATGTCCAAGACAACGGCATATGAGTGGGCTTCGGCTTCGTCTGGACATGGTTCTGCTCTTCAGGAGCGACACGCCAGCCCGGATGAGAGGCCGCGTGACTGGAGAGGATCACATGAAGTAAAGCACAACTTGCAGTCAGTGGGACCGATATATTCTTGGGAAGTCGATCGCTGATAGCGAGATTCGACGAAATACTGTTGTCCTTGCGGCCCCTAAGTCGGCATCTTCGATTAGGTCGCGCTCCATGCTCCGCAAAGTCTGGTCAAGCTTGACCTTGGATTCCGGGTCCAAGTCAACGCACATCTTGTTTCCCGAGTCAGGCTGAGGCCGGAAGTATCACGGATGTCCGCTTCGACAGTCAAAGTGGCATCCCGGAGTAGCGTCAGTCCGAATTCACGGGCTCAGCACGCCAAGCCGGGCGACAGGCCTCGTAACCAGACAAGAGCACATCTGGAAGCGCAGGTAGTGGATAAGGTGAACATTTGTTGGCAGGTTGATGGCCGGTCAAGAGAGAAAATATATATCCACGCGAATGAACATGTGTCGGCCTGAAATTGAAGCAACACCCACTCGCTCTTGAGCGTACCGCTATCGAGGTCGGGGCCATCGAGGGACGAGCAGCGCCTGCCGGGGTAGAAGCAGACCTAGGGCAAAGAGCAGGATGCTTGAGCTCGGGCTACAGCTCCCAACATAGTATTGGCGCGAGGCGACAAGGACGGGAAACTGGGCGATATGTTTGCAAGTAGGTGTTCCCCATATCCCCTTAACGTTGGATTGACTTCATCGCCGCAAAGTTCCGCCAGAATGGGTCAACCCGAGCCTAGAGGTATAAACCGGTACGATCTCTCACCGTGTCGTTGCACCAATCTTGAATCAAGGCAGCCCCAGGCGGTCGATCCTGTCTTTTTGGCCTTGTGCAGTTGTTTCTTTACATCATTTCTCCACCCACATCGCACTGTGCCTGGTGTATACATGGACCCATCATCCAAACGCCTTGCCATCCCCGCCGAGCTAAGGACCAAAATTGATTACCATTCAAAGTTCTGCCACCATTAAAGAAAATGATGTAAAATTTTCCACCGTCAAATCCTCTCCTAGTGGACTCTTCCCCAGTATGTCGAATCGGGGGAAAAGTCGTATGAGCCTCAGCGTTGGCCGTGGGTCAGGAATATCCCTTGTTGCCGCGAAAGACTCTTGAGCAAGGGATTAGGTCGCAGTCTCGCCTCATGTGTTGTGTTAAATGACGTTTCCATCACATCAGGAGTAATGGGTTGCTCCACATCAGGGTGAACGGTCGAAGAAGCGATTGGGTCAAGCGATTCTTCATGAACGGCTTGGTTCTGCTCGAGGTTGATGGCGTATTGCTGATCTTCGAGCATTACGACTCGTTAGTCGTGGTACATAATCAATGTTTCGCTCTGTTTCTTTGCCATCTATAGAGACATCTGCGGTGTTTCAGGTGAGTTGAAGTCAAGACTGGGGGCATGGGTCCGAGGAGGAATTGAATTATTCAAGTGGAATAGAGATTAGTCAAATCACAGGAGGTGTGATCACTGTAGTTTGAGGGAAAAAAGAAGTAAGAGAAAATCCTCAAGCGTCCAGGAACTCTTGTGGTTCTTCAGTTGACTCACAGTTGCAAGAGCCATGTAGTTGTTCGTGAATATAGGCCAGTAGGCGTGACCAGGTCAAACAAGCCTAACCGCAGAGAGCGAGCGGCATGACTTGAGATTCTGAAACAAGATTAAAAAAGCCGTAAAGGGCAAGCATGGTAGGACTCGTTCCGAGTGAGTTTTTCATTCAATGCCTGGTGGCTGTGCGGCGCCAAGCAGTCTTATGGACCACCAGTCGCGTCTTTTTCCGTACGTTGGTCTTAGCTCTCTCCCTCTCGTAGTGTCTAATCATCGCGAATCCGCCCTATCTCTGGATCGAGCCGTTGCCGCTTGTTGGTTTTAAAAGAACAGCGAAGACACAAAGAGGGAATGAGGATTCATATAAGTCGAAACACGAAAAGATGATGCCTAGGCAAGACCACGAGAAGCATGCTTGAGTTGAAAGGAACGTCATGAAAAGCAGCTTGGAATGCAGGTTCATAGTTAATCTCCATTTGCTCTTGAATTCCTCGTCAGCTTCTAGGGACAGCTGGATATCGCCCCGCGAGTGTCTTGAAGCCCCTCGGGGTCTGTTGTAGATCGTGAAAAAGTCGTATATATACGTATTAGGCACCCACCCCGTCCTATCCGTGCTTTTAGGCATAGCGTCAGGACGAGAATAGATCCGGTCTTGCTAGTCGCATAAGCGCTACCTCGCAGCAAGCAGCAAGCCACCGCGTAGGGGCGATCAAACATTTCGCTGATTGCAGATACTGCCCTGCTCAGCCAGATCAAAAGGGACGATCCACGAGCTCCCTGATCGCCTGTAGGGCTAGGACTTGCTGCCACGAGGGGGGAAAGAGATAGTTTAGAAGAGAGTTCTCGGCTCCACTAACCCCTGGCATACTATAGAAGGGGAAACCATGATTTGGAACCTTGTCCGTTAAGCTGCTCTTGGCCTGGTTTTATCAGAACTGTAGAAGACTCAGGGAAGGCCGAGCCAGTCTTCCGGAATGGCTTGTTGTCTGCCCTGGCGAGCTGTAGACATCCGACGATTGTGCATTACCCGTGGTGTCGGTGTTATATTGCAGAACTTAGCGATCAGAGTGGCTACCCTAGTCAGGTAATGATAGAAAGTAGTTTGTTGTGGATAGGCAAGAATTCGGTATGATCAGAAACCTCCTCCCAATCAGGTACGCTGTTGTGGTGAAAGCCAATGGTGATGTGTTAAAGTAGGAGTCAGTAGAAATGCTGCTCGTGTGGACCTCACCAGACAAAGCCGGGTGAGAGCGATTGATTCGGCCCAAGTGAAACGCCCAGGGCTTCGACTCCTGGCCTAAGCGCTTTCTGTGACGAGGTTCCCGTACGTAACCGAATGCTAATGCCAGAAGCTAAGTCCGGATAACATGAGCCGATCATCTGCTAGAGTAGTTTTACGAAATGCCATGGCCGGCAATACCGCTTAGAATTCCTTACCAGGAAAAAGAGAGCCAAGAACGAACAAAACTGGGAAATATGGGAGAAATGCGGAAGTCGTGAAGCTTTTTTATCTGACCCGAGACAACCCACGGATGCTCGACCTAGCCCTCGACTAGTCATAGCAATGACTCACTTCTCGTGTCGATCATGCGGCAGTGACATGTAGGTACGGGGTATGACAAGCCCGGGTTTTAAGTTTTCCAGCAGGGCAGGTATCGAACTGGGCCGTTGTGAATACATTAGAGATTGAGGACTGTGATTCATCGCTCCTGTCGAGGCGGCGTCATCCAGTGTCCTGTACATACAGTCAGAACAGTGCAAGTGACATGGTAGTCACCATCTCATCACTACATGTAATCAACAGCTGATCCTACACGCATCTTCATCTTTTAAATCCGTCACTATCCAAGCAACACAAGCAAACCAGACATTCGCATGTAGCCTGGCCGTGACTCACGATAGCCTGAAGAAAACCAACCCAAGACCTCCCCTACCCCACATCACCGTCCAGTTCTCCTACCCAACCCAGTCCCATTCGCAGCCGCACCGCCTGGAATCCCAATCCTCTCCTCCCGACTCCTCGTCACACGCCCACCCGCTGCTTGTTGCTGCCCCTGCGTGGCAGAAGCACCAGCCTCATCCGTTCCTCCCCGCGCCCTCGTCGTGGGCCCCCTTGTCCCCGTCACCGTAGCCGTAGAAGCCGCCGCATTCCTAGCCCTCGTACCACGGCCCGGTCTCGGCGGTGCCCCGGGGATCTGCGACCCACCTGCCGTTGCTGCTGCTGCTGCTGCCGCCGTTGTGCCTATCCCCGGGACATTGAACCCCTGGTTGGGATTAGGCGGGGTGGTATGTTGGGCATAGGAGGAACCCCATGCCGCGGCTGCAGTGCCCATTCTTGCGGACGGGGCGGGAGGAGCTTGTGGGGTACGGAGGGCTGGATTGTGTGGGGGTGTTTGGTGGGGATGTAGTTGGTGCGGGGTATGGAACGGGTTCGGGCTTTGTTGGTGGCTATGATGATGAGCGTGGCCGTGGCCTTGGCCTTGGGGTGTAGGTGAGGAGGGCCGGCCTGAGGGACCACGGCCCGAGTGGGGGATGCGCTGACGGGCTCCAGCGAGTGAGTAGTCGGGGGCGTCAGAGTCGGAGGAATTCCCGCCGGCATTGTTATTATCGTTGGTGGTATTGTTATTGGGTTGGTTTTGGCGGTGATTGTGGTTATGGTTACGGTGTTGTTGGTGATGATGCTGTCGATGGTCCGAGTCGAAATCGGAGTCGTAAGGGTCGTGGTTGGTTGCGCGCATGGAGGAATACGGGTCGTTGGGTATGCTTGGGGTGGTGGCGTTTGTAATGGGTATTAGAGATGGCACAGGAGGGAGAGAAGGATGCTGGTGAGGGAGATAATCTTCCATTTCTTCATCGTCGTCATCGCCTGCTTCATCATTGTTACCATCGCCTCCTTCCTCTTCCTCCTCCTCTTCTTGTTCTTCCTCTTGCTGCCGTTGTGGTGAAGATCTTAATAGCCGTCCTCTCCGTGACGCCCCCGCTCTTGACGCGTGTCCAGCGTGTTGTTGCGCTTGCATCAACCTGTACTGCTGCCCTGTTTCATGCTCTCTGATCTGCTCCAGCTGTGCTCCATGCTGCTCCTGTACATTCGACGTCCCGCGTACGGAAAACGGACTGGATGACCCGGACGAGTCGGACGACGGTAAATGCCCATTCTCCCTCAACCACTCAATGCTCGGCATATTTCCCCCGGGCCTCGATCGCGCTGTGCCCATCGTTGCTTCGCGCTCCTCTTGCTCCGCCTTGCGACGGTCCTCGTACGCCGATACATCTTCGCTGGTGAGCGCTAAGAGTGTGGGCGGTCGGCGGAGCATCGTTTCGTTGTCTTCGCTTCCCTGTTTCCAACTTTATGCTGTCTGTCTTCTTCTAGTGATGTTTCTCTTTCTCCTCTTCGCTTTCACGCTTCTTTTATGAAGGCGCGGTCGTGCAACCCTAAACAAAGATAGGATATGCTTAGCAAGGATATTTGAATCGCGATATTTGAAAGAATATTCTCTAAACAAATAGATATCTCCCGTGGTCGTGGAGTAGGCTGTCCATATCGGAATAATGTAGCTGAGGAAGCGCGTCTAGATATTCGCATGGTGTCGCGAGTTCCGAGTCGACAGAGCAACAACGCGCCGACGTCACAACCCGGTGGATCCCTAGTTTGCGATGCAGGGTTAAAGCTCCCAGCTCCGGCATGCGGGGAGATCCCGTAACCCTACCGCGGGGCTTCCCGATCGCGAAAACACAGATGATCCGAGCGGTCGGGAAGACGACTTGATTTATCTCAGCTTCCCAGCCCTTTTCGAAGTGTAGTTAGGAAGCGTCACGCAGCGCAAACTTGGAGTCGTAGATTTATCGTGATGATCCCAAGTCTAGCTTCCTCCGGACCCTTCTCATCTTAGTGGGGCCTTACAAACCCGCTATTGCTCGTTGTCGGGTCTGCTGATAGCGCTTACAAGAACTCGACGACTCTATACAGTAAGCATTGGTTGCTTCCCACCGCTCGGCTTGCCCAGCTATCAGGAGCAGGGTGAGGATCGGGGCTAGGGTTGGGGTTGTGAGGGAAGAGGCTGCAAATTCAAATCACAACACGCGAAATTCTACGAATATCGTAGCTGTAGTTCGAATAGATGTCAGCGTATAGATTACTGTTGTATTGAGCTCAATAAATTCATCATTCATTCATTATCTGCTGGTCTCCTCGCGATACCGTCAGCATCATACCGGTAGTATACAGCCATCGTAAAATATCTTCCACTCCAGAGCGTCCCGCCTCAGCGAGCCTCATTGCAATGAAGTTTGATTCCAACAGTCAGCCTCCATAATATGCCTTTCCCAATTCCATCTAGGAAATATTCAGTCTTCATACTGGTCGGCACCGGTACCACATTAAGTCTCATCGTTATTCCAAATCATGAATCATCGTAACCAGTAAATCTTTCGAACTCCCCTTTACTGTACCCCATCAGTTGCCTCTTGAGCATGCGTTGCCTCATACTTCTTCGTATCCACCCCCCTCTCCACCGGGATAACCGTGAAATTAAACTTCGCCATCGTCAGGCCAAACCTCTCCATAATGCGGGGCTCCCAGTTTTCCGAGAACCGCTCCTCTTTCAGCATGGGCCTCAGATCGTCCACCACGCCCCCAAAGATAGTAAGCATCGTCGACGAACTGTGTGTCACACCGAGTTAGCATATTAGCCCCGTTATTCCTATTTCTCTCGCCTGGTAAATCCCAGAAAAAAGGGAAAGATAAGATCCGACGTACTTCGCGCTCCCAAATGTATTATGAAAGAAACTCTCCGAGTACTCCTTATTCGTCCTTCTGGCATCAACCCTCCGTTTCGAAAGCGCCCTCGACAAATCCGCCTTCGTCAGCCTCTGCGAACCATCCGGCATCTGACCCGTCGCCTCCCTCAACAGGGAATCCACCAGCTCCTGGTCAGGCTTCCCCTGATGCGGCACCAGTGCCGCATCGTGCCTCGTCAGACTGCCATCGTGTTCAATGGCCTTATCGGAATGCAGGCTCAGCTCCTCCAGATCGAACCGATCGCTCCAGTACGACTTGTTAAGGAAGTCCGCCGAGAACTTGGGGACGAAGAAGCAGAAGGAGGGCGCGAAGTTGTACGTCTGCCGAATTTTGGCGTTCATTTCTTTGAAGCTAATGTTGCGGCCGTCGTGTGGAAGGATCCCGTGGTTTGCCATGGCGTTCAACATGGGACAGGCGGAGCGGGAATCGCCTTCTTTGGGGGGAATGTACTCGGGCCATTTTTGCCCATGGCCGAGCGCCCCCGCGGGGACGACGTGGCCTGGTTTGTATTTGGGCAGAATTATGTTAAGGAAGAAAAGCGTGTTGTCCCAGAAGAAGACGAAGAGGTTAATGAATACACTGGCGACTTTACTGAGAACGCCCATGATGATGATTGTTTCTGAGGCTTGCCGATGATACCAGTGAGAGGGTGGTTGTCGTAGCTCGTGCAATGGTAAGCTTGGGCTACCTGGACATAGTAGAGTTGGAGTTGGTCTGAACAGACGATGAACTGTGATGAGAATGAAGACAAGCGAAAAAAAAATCATCCCGAATGACAACACCAACCACCGGCACTACCCCAAGGACACCATTCGCAGTGACACATGCACATGCCGATCCGTACCATTATCGCTCTAGCCCATTCATTCATTTTCCCATCCGCTCCCCCTCCTCTCCCCGACTCCCGGATCCCGAATCCCCCAGCCAATGAAGTTGCATCTTGGCAGTGAAATCACGAATGCCTGTGAAACCATTGGCCAATATTCCAAGAGGGGATCTGCCCAGAGACATGGCCTTACGGAAGTACATTACTCACATGTGCGCAGATACTGTAATTTGGTGATACAACCGCACGGCGTGCAGTTCGTCAACACCGGAATTGGGAAAGGTCAGCACGCAAGACGCATGCGCGATGTCGTGGTATTGCCGTCGTTGGTTGCCGCAATTGGGCGTGGTGAGTGGGAGGGTCTGTGCTACCCATTTCTACTGTGTACCAGATAGTCTAGGATCGCACCAATGCGATTGAAGAATTCAAATTGCCTTTGTGACATGTTCCTGCTGGGTGAAGCTAAGCCGCGAATGATTGATCAAATCATTGTTCTCTGCGCACGCAGCGCCGAAAGTGAACAATACTCAGGGTTGGTATCGAAGAAAATCAGACTTGGCAGGCATGCGCATAGCAAGTGCGCCAGCGAATAGCATCGCTGCGCAACTACCGGTCAGGGGCCAAGGATAGCGAGACGGCAGATGCACACAGGGAATGCGGGCGCCTGAGCCCAACCTCCGCTCACCTTTTCCGCAATATGGAATCTTGATTTTGAACAAGGAACTGCCCGGCGAACCAAGTCGAAACTGTCTCGGAAAAGTTGTTCGAACCTCCACACCTGCTCCAGTATTGCTTCATACGGTTTAGATCTCCTGATTGCCGATATTTAAACATCGCAGGATATCCGTGCGAACGAGGCTATTTTAGCAGAGCTGATTCTTAAGATTTTCGATCAACCATTTACCCTGCACTTGTACTTCCGCACGTGTCCGGTGCACCGTGTGCTCCACCAATCCTGCCCTTGATCTTTCTCTCAATCATCAAATACGCCAGAGTTCGGGTTAGGGTTAGACTAGGGCTAAACTCGAGCTAGGGTTGACTGCCCACTGTAAACAGAAATACAGTTGATGCTGACCCATAGTTCTCCAAGTCAAAGATGATTCCGAAGTCGAATTTTAACGAAACGGATAGGCTGACCCCTCGTCGCCTTAACAAGCATGATTCGCCTGTGCGCAGGGGCAATTAACTTCAACAGATGAGGGCCAGGAACAGAGATAGGTTACGAGACCCGTGAATATGTGCAATCTACAGATAGAAGTAGAGAGAGTGGCGAGTCCTAATTAGCGTGTCTATGGGCAGTCTTCCCGTGTGTAAAATCGTGATCGTTTATTTGAAGTTTTCGGTTCGCTTTCATCATGTCACTTTGGACAGATCTCCTATGCAAATGTTGCATCTATGCTCCGTTTGAGCCTTAGCATGCGAGAGTACTCCCACGCTGTATCATCTATTATGCAATGCATACTTGCTATGAATAACTCAAGGCCTTTTAAGAACACAGCGCCATTGCAATGCAGTTTTTATCAATCGCTCCGATTCTTTCAGTCCCCCCTTCCTCCGTCTCTTTAAACTCCGAGAGCCTCCTTCCTCCTCCCTCCTCGCTCTGAAGCCCCATCCATGCGAATGAGAGAGCCAGATTAAAATCTTGCTCCAGAAGACGTATGGTTGCCCCGGAACAGCACCAGCACCCACCCCTCCATCATCCCAAACCGGCCTGGAGGATCATGGCTCGTTACTTACACGCCACATAATCCCACTGATCAGGCGGGTCCAAGATATCCTGGATTTGCCGAGCACTCAGTCCGCTGCACCCGCCACACTGGCAAACGAAGCCCCAGTTCCTGAGGAGGCGGGCAGGGTCGACGGTGGCTGTGTAGGCAATGGTGAGCTCGACTCCTGCAGCTACGTTCCGCTCCATTGTGAATGTCATGAGGTCCGTCTCGCGATCGTAGTGGTACGAGATGTTGTTGTGGCCCTTGCAGGCGTGGTTGAACCGGGCCGCGGTGAGAAAGACCCCATATTCAGGAGGCTTGGTGACGAAGCTGGAGATGCTATTAGCTGGCCAACAGTTTTGGAGATGAGGGCGGGCGGAAATATTTTATGAAATAATAATGTTCGATGGGGAAAAGCTTGGTGCAAGGCGTCCACTCTCTCACTCACCTATTCGTGTGGAGAATAGCCCACTCGTTCGAGTGCTTCATCTTCGGGTTATGAGCATGCATGCGGAAGAAAGCAGCCCGTAGGCCCGGCGAGAGCTGCGCTAGCTTGTCGAAGATGGTCTCGCCATTGCCGTGGAGCAAAGGGCGCTCAGCCAGGATTATATCTCCACATCTGAGATCGCGGGCAGCATATGCGCCGATGCCGCCTAGCTTAGAGGGGCCAATGCGAAAATGTTGGTTTTTGAAGAATTCTGGATGTTCGACTGGGTCCAGGGGCCACGTTGAAGGCTTGCCATTTTCGTCGTCATTCAGAGCGGAGAACGAAATGCTTATCGCAACGGCATCTTCTTCATTATCGGCGGCTGCTTCCGTTTTGTGCGTGTCTTGTGGGTTATCGGGAAGGGTGGCGATCGGCTCCAATATGGCCTCGTGAGGTTTGTCCGTGTCCTTGGAATCGTCTAGACTCGCAGGGTTAGGTCCAGGGACAGCCTCTTGAACTTCATTTGTATCATTTCCTTTGATGCGAATGGTGATAGCACTTCCTGGGAAGGATTCTTGAGCAATGCTCGTGTCCCTGGAATTGTTGCGGTTGGGAATAGTGGAAGTGGGGCTGGTCCCAGTCCTGCCAGAACGTTTTTTGAACGCTTTATTAGCCCTTTTGCCTCTGTGTTGTTGTTTCATGGCTTTTTCATTGTTGTTTCTATTGTCGCATAGCTTGGCTTCAATGTCTAGGCCTGGTTTGTTGTGACTTGATTCTGTTGGATGGTTTGTGCTATTCACCCCAGCAGCGGCCATTGAATCTTTCCCCTTGCTAACATCCGGAGGGTCTGAACTACGAGTATGCCCTCTTTCAGAAGAACCAGTTTGGAAAGAGCGACTCTCCACCTGGATTGGGTCCAGCTCAGGACGTGAAGTTAGCCTGCCTAATGCATCTTTGACACCACGACGAGTCTCTTCTCTTTCGATACTAGATTGGTCCTCGAGTCAGTTTGATAGCACCGTGAAGGCATATTTAATGTTCTGGGCTTGCCCACCCAGTCGTCGGGCTGAAGCCAGGTGCCTTCTCTATGTCTGGGGACCACTTGTCGGTGTGATCTTGCCCGGGTGCAGTTTGAAGCTGCTCCATTTTCTCTGCTTCTGAAAGACAGCCGCCGCACTCCCCATCATGTTTGCCTTCCAAGTCTTTATGGCAAGATTCGGAACCTTGTAAATTGCACATCGCAAATCGAATGTTAGAGGTTTCCTGGTAGTCAGTGAAGGGAGAGTGCTCATCTCTTTGTTGGAAGTCGAGCTTCTGTACGTGTCCGATCAGTGATTCCGGAGATAAAAAAGATCCATCTTGCGAATTCCCCTGTAATAACGATGGTTATAGTCTATCATGGCGGTGGATCCAAATCATCAATGAGGCAGTACCTACCAGGGTCGTGGTTGATCCTCTGCATTCTTCAAGACCAACCGTGGCTAAAATGTCAGTCTTGACCTCAGTAATCACAGACTGCATATTGATGCAATGATTATTATGGCTGTATGATTATTAGTTTGGGACGTATTGTAGCTTGATAGGACCGTAGCAAACGATCAACATCTGGGTTGACTGTTGACTTGTGCTGGTGTGTGATGCTTGGTTGACGATTGCGCTGTGATTCTCGGTAGGACAACTGAGGTTGCGACTAGAAAGACTCATGGGGTCTAATAGGAAGTCATATGTCGGCAGCAACTCAAAATGGCGATAATAAATAGAAAGGAGGCTGTTGAGTAATGTCCGGTAGTTGGTATGTGCTGGCCAAAAGCAATGTTGCTTTGATGGAACAATGGATATAGCAAGCAGATTATGGGATAGTGCTTACTGAGATGTGTCACTAGCTCCGAGTAATACCTTCTATACTTTGTCGACTATTCAGTAATTTTGACAGTCGTCCTTTCTCATTACGCCCAAACCGAGGCTGCTTGCTGCTAAGGCCACCTCTATTCTATCAGGGTTAAGAAGAGCCCAACTCGAAACAGGCACGATTCATCATTGGCCAGGCCATGTGGAATCAATTTCCCACATTTCGATTTTTGACAAGATATATCCAAAGTTCTAGACTCGCTATTGTTTCTGCCCGACTGGAAGTTGACGCGATGACAACTTGGAATGTCACTGAATCACTGATACTGGTACGAAACGGTATCGTGGTGCACTGCATTAATTATCTCACATTGGTAAACTACTTTTCGTCCTCTCAGCATCTGTTAGCGTGGTGTCAACCACCGCAAGTGCCCTTGACTGATCTGTGCCAAAGTGGCGGTGGCTTGTTTCTGTTCTCTGATTGGCCTAGAGTCGGATGGCGCCACTAGAACACGAACGCGATCTAATTTAAGTGCCAGAGTGTCATGACCTCCCTCCATAGTGGCTCTGAAACACGAGGTAAGAAGAACCCTATCTTGTTACTGGTTGCTTTGCGGAGAAATATCCCCCCTTAAAAATAACTCGTGCAGGTGACACATTCAAGTCGTTTGTCACTACACACAGTGAGTGGACAAAAGTTCCGAGCGAAGTAGTTTTTCGCAACAAAATGCCCGATTCCAACACTGAAAATTTGTTAGACAGCCACAACCATTGCAACAATCTATATATATATATATAATTGTTCCGAATTGACCAAATCCTAGCATACTTGAGCTCTGTTCAATTTGAATGAACACTGCGAGGCCCAGCTCTCAAAAATCTCGCTACAAGCGTCGATCCCACCAAAACTTTTCAGCTTATTGGGGCAAAATCTCCAAGTGAGGTTTTCAATAGCTGAGCCTTGCAGTGTCCATTCAAATTGAACAGAGCTCAAGTATGCTACAATCTGATCAATTTGGAACAATTCCATATACAAAGCTTGTTGCGACGATTGTGGTTGCCTAACAAAATTCCAGCGTTGAAATCGGGCATTTTGGTGCGAAAAACTACTTTGCTCGGAACTTTTGTCCACTCACTGTAGGTCTCGACAGTAAGTCGACCTGCAGAGCCTCTTTACACACGACAATGGGACGTCCGTAATGTCCACATCTAGGGATAAAACAATTCACAGCGATTTACCATGCGTACCTGACGGTGACTTAAGGGCTATTCGTTCGCGTCAGTCGAGCGACTATTATCTGGTAACTTATGACCAAATTTCAGGCACCCGAAGCGATGACTAGTCAAGCTACCGTATGTTTAATCACGGCATGCTCAGAAATTTTATTGACATTGTTGACGAAAATCGACACGAAAAGTATGATTCTGTTTCTGGTGGGGTAATTTACTTGACGGCTTGCAAACAAATGGCCCCTGCAAGGGTTCCACAGATATGTTTTCATAAACGCTGTTACAGGGTAGTCACAGAGAGCTGTCGAAAGTTCCTCAACAGCCCCTAAGTACTGGTCAGTGCATTACTCTATGCGCATCATTATGTATAGGGAGGTATGCAAACTGAGATAATCTCGGGCATTGCGCATGACAACCTTGGCAATGACCCCCTTTTCCTGAATTTGCTGATTTTTCACCATATACCTTGCTTCTTGATGCTTTCTACTGAGACTTTTTACCTGAGCAGAAATGCAACTTTTCTCATGGGATTCGCTCCATCACATCACTCGCCAATGGTGGTCTCAGAAAATCAGGTGGCGTCTTCTCCGGTGCCTGGTTCTTTTCGGCCCATATTCTTGCTGCCTCAAAGTTCAAGCAGGAATGTTTAGTGGAGAAATCGGGGAAGGCTTTGGGTCGCTCCCTGTCCCACCATATTTGACCCAATACGCCGGTGTCTGGGCGGCAGATAAGCCGCTGTCGAAGGATATCTACACAATGCGCTTTCGTAAGCGTATCGTAAGGATTGAAGTCAGCTATCGTTTGCATTGTCGTAAATTATGGGCAATTTCATGGGCGAAGACCCACCCATATTGATATGGTCAGGGATGGTCTCAGCTAGATGGAGATGGATGCTCACTAATATGGGCTTGCAGTACAAACTCGCTGTTTACGAATGCCCCTTTCTTAAGATTTTTGTAATATTCTACGTTGAAATAAAGGCTTTGGCGGAGTAAATTCTACTTTCTATTAGCTAGGGAATCCAGTAGATAACGATTTCCAGGAGACTCGTGAAGAAAACGATACTTGCCAAACAGTGTAAGTGATGTAGGCCCTCTACGTTGCCTGGAAATCCGCCACCATACTTCTCAGCAACTTGAACTTGGCTCCGTGTCAGTCCGCTTCGGAGCCCGTTCTCCTCGTTTATCACCACGGGGCGATCTATATTACCACGATATTGTCAGACTTGATTCTATGAAAGAACATGAATCTGGAGATGTTGTCCGTAGGGTTGCGTATATCTACTCACAATTTACTCCTAAGTCTTCCCAGGCCAGGTCTACGGTAGGCGATGGCGTTTCGCGGAAGACGTTGAGTTGGAAAAGGGACCCGTTGAATCGTTCTGTGTGAACAGAAAACGCTTGTGTTCCTACCGGGGCTAGACACATTATCAGCATGTTGGACATTGCGAGCTCGATAGCCCAGCGAGTGCGCTGTGGGACTATGAGAGTGTGAGTGTGGATGGGACGATCAGGATCGGGAATGACTTTGTTTTGAAAACAAGTACACCTACAAGATGAGAAATCCTGCTCAAGCAAGCCCAAACTAGGAATTTGAAACCAACGCCCTGCAAGAAAGCCCGCCAAACCACATGAAAAACATCCCAGCAAGAAGATCAAGTCTCCCATACGAAGGATTCGGCTAGGCCTATGCCATCTGTTGGAGTTGTGGAGCGACGTGGTTTTCAGAATCATGGGAGGATTGTCTGTCGCGGATTGGTCGTCGTCACTGCTATCCGGGATGACAGGTACTGTGTCATATGATGTATGCAGGAGTAGTTCTCGTGGGTCAAGCATGCCGAATTACATCAAACGAGAGACAAGGACGGCGAAAATACGAATAGAAGTGCCATGAAATGCTGGATATCGATCATGTGCAAGAAGCAGCGGCGCATAGAATATATCTCCAATCACAGATTCCAGATTAAGAATCCATGGTTCGCAAATGCACAAGCAAGCTTTTCTTGTCGTATGATGCTATTTTTTTCATTGAAATACACTTCTAGGCCATCAACATGTATCTCCTAACTACCGGTATAAACATTTGGTCGCCTTTGATATGGAACCCCTAGTGTGAGGCACTTGGAGTTGCACAATCGTCGCTCCTAGCATCGTACGCTTCCAAAGTAACAAAACCCACTCCGCCTATTCGGCCTAGGCGGCACTTGTTTCTTAGGAAACAAGGTGGTCAGGCTCCAGTCGTCTCTTCTGCCACATGTCTCCATCCCTTACCATGATCTAGCTCGCAGTAGTCCGATCCCACGTCATCGTATCACCACCCATTGCCCATGAATGTCCCGAGCTCGCCATCTAAATAATGTCTCACTCCATCGTCACAACTGTATGATGTGACTACGCACTAATCATCGGCAAATCTTCGTGTACTCGAAAGAAGGGGGCACACGGGTCTAAGAATCAGTCGATTGTTTACTTGATCTTTATGAGCTAGTGGTATTTCCGTACCATGCTTGCTGAAATTTGTTGATATTTCGTGCTCTAATCATCCAATGACGATCGACTGATCACAAGCATGATATTCAGCAAGTACTTCGGGAACTTCTCCCGCGATTCGCTTTAGGATCGGTCCCCATGTGGGCATATGACAGCTCCCAGTTTATCGGTCCTGCTCACGAGTGCCCGCTAAGATTCCACGGACGTGTCCTTGTGCAATACTGATACGAACTTTCGGGACGGAGAAGCGAAGATTGGGCAACTTTTGCCGGCTATGAAATATTTTTTTTCTTGACTGTCATTTCCGATGTATGCAGAAATCCAAATTTATGGGTGAGCTTTTCTTGTTGTACATACAGCAACAAAGTCGGAAGCGAGAATGTCACAAATGGAATACACGTCGTCAGCTATTGGTATATGGAGATAGGGTATCGGGTTTGATGCGGGTGTCTCCGATGCAAGCCGCGGATCATCCAAGGATACATAAAATCTAGGAATATATGAAGGATGAAGAAGCACGCGAAACCTCCGAGACAAGTCAAGGAGATTTGCAAGTTCCTGGTCCAAACTGAGTCAAACACGAGTTCGAAATTGTCTTAGGGGGTCTATTGCGAGTATGATCTCACTGAGTCGATCCAAATATGGCTTGTTGCTGTATGCTTTACAGTACGCCACACGGGTTACTGCCATGCCTGTTCTCGATCCGCCTCCGGTTGGGGCAAACAGACCTCGGAACATTGAGCACGAAGACAAAGCTGCAGCATACGCCTTCTACGGAGACTATGGATACTATGGAAATTACGAAAATTGGTATGTTCTCGTCTGTGTTTTGTTTCATCAAAGCCTTTTCTTTAAATCATATACGACAAGACCAGCGAAATATCCGCGGTTTCAGTCCTTCATTTGACGGATATACTCCTCGACGTTTGAATTAGTGCTAATGTTTTCAACAACAGTAAGCCCATCCTTTTCGAAGCCATGGACGCATTAAAACGATACTCGTACAGTGAATACACGGTGAACATGCTAACTTGGACTCAGACCCTGAACCAAGTATCGAAACGATCACATACACATCCCCTGTGACTTCGTTTTCGACGACGCAAGGAGGAAGGCCTCCATCTACCTCCTTCGCAGTGACAACCGTCACTGTATCCCCGACAACCGTTGGGCCTCTGGGTATCGCAAATATCACATTGTCTCGAGATGGAACGGCATATACCACATTCCCTGCGATTGTGACCGTTTCTCTCAACCCTTCATTCGTTCCCTCGCGCTCGCCATTACCATCTTTGCCGCCACTATCGATGCCATCATCATCGCTACCACACTTTTCTGCCAATTCTACCTCTCAACCCTTCTCTTCCGGATCTGGGCCAGGAACCAGCATGCAGCCACCCTTTCCCACGGCCAGCCAGGGAGCTTCTCAAAACGTTTCGGCTCCTTTGGGTACAGGGACGTCACCGGGCACAATCCCCGCCACCCAGTCCCAACCCACTGGCAACTCACCCACAACACCAATATTGGCTGCTGCTGATTGGCGGCGCCTAGTTAGAAGAAACTGAGAATTCCAGATTCGACCGGAAGGTGGATGCCGGACCAGCCCTCTGCAATAAGGGGACGGCCCCACTGATCACTTCGATCAGATGACGTTCTACGGGTTATTACTACCGTATTGTCCATGCGCGAAGATAATTTTTGGATTTGAGGGGTAACGGACTGTTCACATTTCAAACACTCTAACCTAACGGTAGGTGACTGGAAATCGTCACTGCCGAGATCTATAGATTTGAATGCAGTTGTTTAGTCTGGATGTAATAGCTGAAGTGCGATCAGACTACAAACTTAGGATGCACTCTGAGGGTTACCCAGTAATATTGAAAATTGATCGGTTTCTATGGCAAAAGAGGAAAACTTTTACACAATCATGTCAAACTTGGAGCCCTCGGTTCGTGAGCAATATAGCTAGTTATACTTTCACTCCCAACACTCGTTAGAACTAGTATGCCTACTCAGCATTTCATATATCCTGACCACTATTTGAAGCCAGGCAGTACGTGCTATGAGGCGTGATGATAGATGATCTTAACTTTCGCATGTGTTGCTTCGTACTGTATGGGGCTGTTTCTGGGCCGCCCAGATCTATACAAAGCAATATACAGCAGCCATCAATCGTGCTAATTCGGTGCAAGGCCTGTGGTTTCGCATACGCGGTTGAAAGGGGGGAGCACATCTACTATTAGTGGCATATGGAGTGATGGTGGAGTGGAGGCTGCCTATGAGTTTGATCATCGACGATGCATAGTAGTACCAAACCGCTGGTTCCCAAACCCAAAGAACTTTCAAACCCGTTTGACCAGAGAGGGGTACGAAGTGGTACCGAGAAAGGAAAGGTTTGGGGTCTCATCAACAGGTGAAAGAAGAACGGTGCAAAATTACATCGCCCTGACCCGTAATGACGTGCGCCACGATAGGCAAATTATTAATGCCAGGCATGCCCAGGTTCTGCCGGGACGTGATCGATGACCAGAGTGACTGGCGTGCGTCCCAAACACAATCCCTGCTCCATATTATAGGTCGTAAATTCCTAGCACCCAATGAGATACCGGGAAAGTTTGGTGATATGTAGGAGTATCCACTGGCAATATGACATTTTGACAACCAAGTCTACGGGGTATGTCCAAAGTCATAGACTGGAGGAAGAATTCGGCACCGATGTCGCTGTGTTTGATTTCAGAATCGAAATGATTGGAGTTGACCTGAGTGAGTAGCTCAGAGTTACTGGCGTACTAGTGGGGGCCTATCAACGGCTTTTTCCATTGCAAGGGCAGGTAATTACTTTCCGCGATCTTAGGGTTCTTCTCGAAGATCCGATCTTATTCCTGCCAATATTTCTAGAGAACCGTCGTCGCGCCACAGTAGCAGATCAAGCAAGGTACCGGTATCTATGTGGTAAGGATAAAAATTCATAAACTAGCCGTGTTCAGTACAGATAGGGTGTGAGCTGAAACTATCAAGATTGTTTCCCCTGACATACTGTAGTTAAACGGTGTTCTGCCGTTGGTCTTCGAACTTGGCCAGAAACTATTGTACAGCCGGTAATTGAATGCTCGGAGGATCCGGGAGCTTCCAGTGCCGGCAGCTGATTCCTTCTTCAAGGCTTTTGAACCATACCGGTACCTATTGTCCTCGTGAGGCGGAATAGACGCAGTTGAACGCAGCACAACATGAGATAACACGATAGCTACAGTACTGCTATGGGTAGGCCCAACTGTCGCTGATCGTTGTAAACACTGTAGGCAGACCACTGTCCCCGAGCACATTAAAACGCCATCGACTGTTCATGCAGCGTACTGAAGAACTATGATACGGTATTCGTTTTCGCGAGATTATTAGGTGGAGTATATAGAGAGACTGGCTGATACTGTATCCTATTGCCAACATTGAGCTAAATTCACTTCAGTAACAACTTCTAATCCTACATTAGGGATGGCTGCGCAGTCGCGTAACTTCACTGCAAGTCGGCAATAATAATTACGAAATCACACTGGGAACATTTGGAACCAACATCCTACCAGTAGTCCTGACTGGTTCATATTATTGGTGTTGTAAGGTTGGAATTCATCGAAGAATGTGAGAGCACATGCCGATACCTATCTATCAGGTTCTTTCAAGATTCGTGCGGTTTACAAGATTAATGTGGATCGCGGCATCCGGATTGGGCACAGGTACCGTATCTGCGTATCGACTTCACAAACTCTCCACTTGACACGCGGGAAAAAGCAGCGTGAATGTCGTCAGTCTCTCATGAAGTGCTTTTTTGCAAGCGCTGTGGTTCATCAGGTGCGGACGCGCCGACCCTTCATGGCGGCCTGGTCCGCACGATAGTCTTACCTAAGACATGACAGGTCCGACAATCTAAGCTTTCGAAATGAACGAGAAGATTCGTACCCAACGAATAACTTCGACCGGGTATTGTTCAAGGGGATCACCGAAAACGACTACTTCATCTACTGGAAAATCAACGGTCAGCAATGATCCATGTATGCTTAGTATTGCATTGCACTACAAGCAAGTACCCACATGAGCGTATTTTGACGAACCTGCTCGACAGATATTGAAAATTCGACTTCTGGCGCCATCAATCACACAGATGCCTCCCGGTATCTGAAGGATTCTACCAAGCGGCCACAAGAGGCCGCGACTCAGAAAACCCCCACAGGCAGTTGCCCAAAAAGCGGCAGGACAGAGTAATCAACAAGCTAGGTCGAAGAATGCCGGTAGGCAATGACGACTTCTGAGACAGTTCGCGAAAAATTCTTCGTTTCCATGCTCTTCGTTGGTATGCTTGCACGTGAATGAAGTTGGCTGTGGGGTCAATAATCTTTCAAGCCAATCGTAAGGCGTTCCGGCAACGTGGCCTTCTGCAGAGAAAAGAAAGTCCTTGTTCTCAAGTCCAACCCGGTTATTTGGCCCATTAGGAAAGGCCAAGGCGATTAGTCTGCCAGGTCGCATATTCCAAATGTGCCTTGATGGGCCAATAGGAACATACCCAGGTAGGGTGAACGTGCGCCTGATATCTAGATGCCGCTCTTGCTTCAACATTAGCGAACTCCGCTTCCAGCTGGTTTCGGCTTGTGCGGCGACTTGCAGTATTCTGGCCGCCTTCGTCTAGTGGGCCAGGGAGTCAAACTACGAGACCATACCTAACATAATTTACCATAGTCTTTGAAGTCTGATGACGGTGCTCTCGGGCTTATGCACAGTCCATGGACCAAATCTCCACTTACTTCGGCAGCCTCAGGCTTGCCGGCTCGTTGGCAATACATATCCGGTCCTCGATGGCCTCATGTGGTCGGCCGTTCTTGACATGTGTTGTTCTATCCATTTGCTCTTGCTCCCGAACTTCTATTCTGCTAGACACTGAGTTGAACTCCGTCTAAGTCTTATCCGACACGATAACTTACAACTAGGACCATTTCGAGGTCTCTGAATGTGTGGTCTATGTCTCTGAATTCCTCAGCATCTGCTATAAACGATCAAGTACTCTTAGCAGCATATATCCCACTTCAGTTACGAGATCGTTACGGTTCCTAGCCACTTGGGCTTGACTGCCTCCTTTACTTGTGTGGTGGATCTCATATTATAGATGGTTGTGTGTATTGCGCCCAGCGCTCATAAATTCGAGGGGGGGGTTGACGATCGCTACAGCCACAGCCATTCTATCTCCGACACCGGTCTTCGTTCCGGAACAATGGCCATCCCACTTCTTTGCAATCAGCCAGGGTGTCGAATCAGGTGCTCATGCTCGTCTCATGGGACGAGCTCCGACCAGCGTCATCATAACTACCCTCGACTTTACCAACGCCAAATCCAGTCCATACGCCAGTTGAACTACCCAACGTATTCCCATCCAACCCGACCATTGCTCAGCCCTAGACGGCCTGGTGACGCCTGTTTAGAACGCTTACCGCAGAGCATCATCAACCGGATATGCCAAGTCGGGGATTATGGGGCCTTGATCCAGTTACGACAGTGCAGCCGGACGCTCAAAGCGAGAGTATATCCTCAGCTGGCTGCGGAAGAAAACAAGAGATCTTTCATCCTCCGGGCCGACAAGGACTTTCCTCAGAACTACAACAGGAACGACCCCAAACTCGGGTGTTATGTCTGCTACACCGTGCTGAGACAGGCCGAGTTTGCCGATAACCAGTGCCGACAGGTGCGGCCATCGAATGGGTCGACTGATATAGTCATCAATCTCCGCCGGTTCTGCATATCTTGCGGTGTTGCCAATGGGTGGCATCTCCCCGGCGATCTGCTCGTACGGAAAACTAATCCTGTGGTGAAGTCGTGGGTGTGCTATTGCAAGATCGTACACTCTGTGGAGCGGGCACCCCGGTGCGATTATTGCGGCCTCAACGCTCCCTATAGCACACCAATCCCCGATGCTGGGACATACTAGTCAAAGTGTCACGTTCCTTACGCGGTGGAAACGGATGAACAAGGGTATTGTCTTATTGACAACCATGAGAGCTAGATGGGGATCAACTACTGGATGGTTGAACCATGAGACACGGCCAATATTAGCAACGACACGCGTGGCGTTGAATCGTCAATCCTTTTTGTACGATCATTGTTGTTTTTGGATAGACTGAGGCGTTCTCCTCTACACGGGACTTGATGTTATCCGAGGGTCTTGTTTTTTTTTTGGTACGGTAGCGGGTCCATTCTATTCGCTTTGTTATTTTACATCAGGCCATAGACTTTGAGGCGTCTACTTTATCTCGGTGGGATGGGGTCAGGCTCAGTACTGGATTGGCGTTCTATTTACAAGATTGGGAAGACTCACCTCTGGACGCGGCAATTTGAGATTACGGTTCTAGACTCTTCAAGACTTGTATTTGCTCCATCTATGAAATTCCTAGTTAGTCACACCCCAAGCTTGCACTGCAGGACCGTAAGCTCTTGCTTTCACGAGATTGGTATTTGGGGGTCGGTGTGGAATAATGACTCCTCAGTTTCCTCCCATCAGCTCATACCATTGGCCACGATGACATGTTGCGTGCATAGCCCTCTCACCTTCGGTAAATACGGTTGGTAAGCGGTGATGGACACCGGTATGTTTTGATCGTGCTGTCTGTGTGCGTGCAGCACTAGGGATGTAGGATAGGCGATTTGTTGCCCTGAAGGCAGACGCTTTCGTCGCCAGCTTGCTTGCTCACCTATGAGCCTCGGGATCTGGTCGAACCAAGTCGTTCGCCCGCCTCACCGGCCCTGCGTAACAAGTCTCGCCAGAGCTGGTTGCATCTGCATCACATACCGCGACCCTCTCCTCTGGCCTGCAGAACCAAAAGGTTCGTGCTCCGTCCCAGTTCCCTCCGCGCTCTCAATGCTTGCCACAGCAGCTGCGCCTACGGTAATTTCTTAGCACAATTTCTCGAGCCAGAATCTCGAGACTGAGAAGCCAATTACAATCTGTTCCAGTCCAAAGATACTCTTTTAAGGCTTTGGAGTTCTGCAGCCGAAGCTGAACACCTACTGGTACGCATGCAACCTCCTGCTATTGGCTGTCGTAGACCAAGACGCATCTCCGAGGTCGGAGCGTGATTTAGCCCGTTAAAGATCCAAAAGTTTCGTCAGCACTTCGTAAGGCAGAGTAGACACGGTACGCCGAGTCTCGCGGCTCGAGTCTTCGGTTCCCCGGATCAGGCTGCCCGGTCCGACCTGCATAGGCGCCACCGGCGATGATACCGTCCGTACTGCAGGTTGACTCCAAGTGTCCGCTGCGTGATGCAGGTGTCGCCAGGCGGGGGGTCTGCAGTCACTTCTTGTTGGATGTCGGTATTGAGGGAAAACAACGTTTGGGGAGGGCGCCAAGAGATAGTTACAACACTCCATGATGGGCTGCATACCGGAACTAGCCTTCAAGATGGCCCGAGGTAACAGATTGCCTGCGAATCCAACAACGATATTGCTGCCGCTCCTTGAGTTCAGCCAAAGCACATTGCCCATACATAAAATACAGAATGTACATATGCAAGACCAAGGACTTCTTGATTGTGTGTGTGCAGGTGAAAGGGTCCATACTATGGTATATGTTCCTGCAGCCTGGATTCTTCAGTGGTTGAGGCGACTCACCTAGGTGTCATCTTCCGGCTTCGAACCCTCTACATCTTTTGTCGTGATCTAAGCTCTTTCTTTTGGCATCGTGACAAACTCTGAGTTTGATTCATCGTCAAACCACGGCCTACACAGTATTTATGGCAACTATAGAAAGCCGGAAGTGTAGGCAGGCTCCTTTCCGCACCGGATCACAATGATGTGAGTGTGTGTGTGTGGGTCCGGGTATACCTGACCCCTTTTCTCTCCCCTTTTCGACTTGCTGGGATGCTCCCTGTCAAGCCATCAGGGCGACCCCCCTTTCCCCTCACCACGACCGCCAAGCTCATTACGTAGCCGCGATAGCAAGGAGTTATTGAGTCGGGTTTGTAGGTTACGTCTTGCAGTAATTTTGCCTCCTGAGCAGTGCCATGAAACCGAACGGGCCGCGGACCTCATCCTCCGGGGCGAGAGCAGCCCGGAGCCATTTTGGCAATATCACTGGATTACGTAGTGGCATATCTCTCAAGGGCTGCTATAATCCATGATACGAATTTCTTGGCAGGTTCCCTGTCTACACAGTAGTCTGATGTCTCCTAGTTTGGCGGAAAGCGTGCGTTCGAATGGAGCTACCTCCGCCATTCCGAAAGCCTGTCTGAGGAACAATGGTGCTAGGCGAAGCATCTCTAGACGGTCTTTCGAAGAGACGGAGGTAGCAGGAAAAGGCGCTTGTAGAGCCCACTTGTGGCGAGGTTTTATGGGCCTTGCGGCCTCCAGCCGTCCATCCCCGCTGCCAAAAGCTTCTCACTGCTACGGAATGAAGCGGCGGGACTTCACGAAAAAAATATCGCGTCGTATCTTCCGTTGAAGTATGCCTCAGTGGGCCAGCCTATCACGATACGGAAATAGAAGAATTGCTGGACGGATATTCTGCAGCTACTGTCCCTCGAAGCAAAATCGGAAGCCTTCCGTTTTCCCTAGTTGCAGACCTTCTGGGCAGCGCTACATGCTGAGATACGCCTTGTGAATCTGGCTGATCCCATCGGCGTTGTCATGGCTCCAATTCTGCCAATTTAGGAGAGGTAGAACTACGTTTGTTCGGTTTGCTTGGAATACACTGGGCGTGTTCCTGGCTACTGAATTTACGGACCAAATTTTCCACTAATTGCACAAAAGAACCACAGGAGACAGGTATACATCTAGGTTACTTTGTAGGGCAAGCCTAGCACTACAGTATGTTGATGCCACGAAAACGTTGACCCGGTGATAGCGCTCTAGCGGTACTGCCCATCACAGAAATCGAGCCATATCTGGAGTCAGGACATACAATTCTGCTTACAACCTTACTCCTGCGCAATGTTTCCATCTAGATACACAAATCCCAAAGAACCTACACATGTTACGGCTTGAGCCAGAACCAAGTAAGCCTACTTGATTGGCCTTAAATCTCTATGCCCCCAAATCCCATTCGCTATGCGATCCAACCACGACAAGTCCCATCCTCATCACATATCCACCGCCTTGCCAAGTTCTCACAGCCCCCTATCTTCACTAACCAGTTCCCAACTAGTCCCGCTGACATCCAAGAATGGGCGTTGCTGATTGCACCGCGGAAATGCACCGCCCCGGTTGGTGTCTGTGACAGGAGAACCGGCGATAATTCACAGAGCCCCAACCGGCGCACCGCCCTGTTCTGGATCAGTTCTGCACGGTCTAAAGGCGAGGCGAGAAATTTCATCCGGGCCCTGAAGGGCTGAAATATCCGGATCCGGTCTCAGAACAGATGGATATGTTCCTGTTCGAACAGATCCGAAAATCCGTTCACTCGCGCCCACCTCCCCGCTATCTCCATCGTCCCCACCCTCTCGTACGCACTTGGCAGCTGGGACAATGTGCTGTCCGCAGGCCGGACAATAAGCGCACTCAGGACGTGCCTGTCCCCATAGAGGAGCGTCTCTCCGAGCTGGACGAGCCTGAATTTACTCTTAGAAGCATTGAACTTCGCTAGACTCATGCTGTCGAGCCAGCTCGTCTCCTGCAGATATTCGCCGCAGTCGTACGGCATGCTCAGCATAGGGGCCCGGATCTCGATGTAACCCCCATTTATGGAGAAGAGATTCGCGGGCTTTTGCCCTTCGAAAGTCAGCCCCTCGCCTATGTGCTCGAATTTTGGTGCTTTGAGAAAATAAAGGCCTCCGCGCCAGACGATGCTGCCTTTATGCGTTGCCCAGGTCCATGTCGGATAACTCCTCTTCTCCGGTGCTCTCTTGGGTTTGCCGGTCTTATTGTTCCTTTTCTTCTTCCTCTTCTTCTCGGCAGAGCCTGCACGCCAGAATAGCCCGTATGCCAGGTGTGACTTCCATAGCCCGGCAATGTAGCGGTCGCCAGTGATGGCTTGCCATACCCTTGCCAGACCTGCCACCGCGATGAGCCGATCCTCCCAGTTTGTAAAAATACGCTTGCTGTAATCGTTGGATACGATGATCGCGTGCCAGCGATCTTGAAAGTCGACGTTCAGGTCCCGGATGTCGTCAACGACTGTGCCTGACCGAGTCCAGTAGGTCCTGTCAAACTCGGGAAAGCCATCTTCAGACCTGTAATTTTCCCTGCATTCCCGTATCACTTGCTTCGGGGTGAAATGAACGGTCCGGGGGCTCAAAGCGCGTTCCTGGAATATCCAGCCCCGGCTCAGCAGGGGGGGATTGGCTCAGTAATGAAGGATGATCGACGAGCGGATCTTTCTCGAAATGGATCAAGAGTGTGGTTTTTCGACCATCCTTCGACTTGTGTGGGATCTTGACGACAGGCCGCATGGCGCTCTTCCGGTTGAAGCATCCGCCTGAGCGATCCCCCCTCAAGCCGGCCGAGATGGAAAGGAACGAGTTCTGGTAAATGTGGCCCATCTTGGACGATTCTCTATGCCAATCTGCGGGGCAATCTTGGATGATGCAGAGAGAATCTATCCACAATTATCGAACTTCTAAGCGTCTGGCAACTTCGACTGCATCCCGAAAATTGGCACACATCTTCTTTGTGGAGATGGAGCTTTTGCGAGTCTCGAGTGTGCTTTTCGTGGTCTTGTCTCTGTCCTGGAGACCATTGGGACCCCAGCAGTGACTTGCTGTCATATATCTCGGACATTTTCCACCAACGTCGACAAGCTGGACAATATCGTCACCTGATCCCTCCTCCGGCCTGATATCCAGAAGCCTGGACGGCCCCATAGGATGGTTCCCTGGACGGGACAAAACATGGTCGTTTGGGAGAGGCTCAGAGCACTTGTGGCATTGGAAGCAGTCATTGATGCGAGATTGGATGAAATTAAAAGTCTGCTGCGAGCGAGTATTGGTCAAGGGCTTATTCGCGTGCGGGATGTCTAAGTCCCCCGAGGGATCTCCTTAACATGGCCTTTAGTCGACGGGGAAACTCGATGAAGGCACGGTCGATGACTTCAAGTTACCTATGGCTACAAAAACCGACGCCGCTGGCAGGAGGACTACCTGTTCATGGCGGTACTGCGGGTTTTCGAGGATCATAACCAAGGTGTTTTTCTGGCCCCCGCCGAGCGACTGCAGGCGCAACCGGACCCCTGTGGCCATGTGGAAATGATCGCGGTAGGGCGGTAACTTTATTATTTTGTATATATGGGCACACAGTCGGCACGACGGTTGCTTGTGTCTTTTTGAGCTCGGCCCGCTGTGTTTGTAGCCATCTTCTGAGGCCAGCGCCTCGGCGCTCATGCGCCGACATGGCTCACAAAGGGTTCTGGTGAATGGATTCCGGTAGCTGGACTTGTCCTTCGCTTTGTGCGCTGCAATTTTTAAACGTTTGAGCGAGTTCATCGCTATCGAGATGTTTTCCATGAGCGGCGATTGTGAAGATGTACCGGTAGAATGATCAGAGTGTTTACGTTAGAATGTTGATCTTAAACACTATCGGCGAAGTGGCCAAGGCGCGGCGATACCCATGTCTACAGTAGAAATTATTCCATCCGGCAGTGCCGCCTTGCGGCACAGCCCCAGACTTCCACTTCAGCTCTCATACTAATGATCCCGGGATAGGCTGCACGCCCTACGACCCACTTGCTCGACTTACCGGTATGTCGAACATTTTCACGGTCAATCGAGGTTGCTGATAACGAGAACTTGCTATGGACGTCCTTCAGTGATGTCGTCATACTACAATACTATCAACTGAAGGCAAGCATATGGAAGCATGGGCCCCCGATGCGGACTGGTTTAGCTCCAAATGCCCGTGGATTCTGACTGAAAGGTTGGGACCGTGATATGGGCCACAGGCCAAAGGCTACTGCACAGCCACAGTCTGCACGCCACAATGAGGCGTACCAACAAATACGTACCGCCAGCCCAGTCAGGCCGGAGGCAGTATTAGTCGGGAGCGCCAGCCCGTGAGGCTAGCTTTCCCTTCCTTCTCTTCATGGAACATTACTTAGGTGTAACCTAGTCATTGAGTATACCATGTAGTTCAAACCCCACAACAGACCGCATGTCTTTGTGGGGCAGGGGGGTATCTCGCCGCACCATCTTCGTGATCTCAACTCAACATCCAAGGCTGCCAATGAAGCGAGTGAAGAACATAGTGCACACCCAGGTCCACTTAGGCGACTCCGCATAATCTCGTGAACATGTCCCCCGCATCGTATTTTCACTCAGGCCAAGACCCACAACAACATTCGAATCAGGGGCCAATGCCCAGCCTGTGAACAAGGTCACGACTCAGCATCGACCCTGTGCAACGATATCACAGCTGCTCCACAAAACCCGTGCCCCTTTTCCTCCCCCTCTCGTCCTTTCCCTTTTCCTTTTCCTTTTCCTTTCCCTTCCCCTTCCCCTTCCCCGTCGCCTACCCTACCATATGATATATACCATTGATTCCAAGCCCTCTCCCCAACCCAAACGCACACGTTCAACAACAACAATAACAACAACTCACGACGACTAATCGACCTCTTCCTCCTCGAAATCATCCGGCAACTCCTCGAACCTTCCCTCCTGCTGCGCCGTGCGCATCGGGTTCTCGATATCGATCACGCCGTTCGCGCGTAACCTGTAGTCATGATATGAATCCCTGCCTGCGAATCTTCCTCTCCTACCCAATCTCCAAGCCTCACCAAAACCAAACCAAAAAAAAGAACGAGAATAAATAAACATACCTTTCAAAAAGCACAAACAACCGCTCGGCCTCCCTTTCCTTCTCTTCCACGCTCATCTCGGGCCCCAGAACCGGCGTCTCCGCATCCAGAAACTGTCCCGTGATGGGATTGAACGGCCTCTCCATGCCCTCCTGCCTTCCCTGCCCCGTACCCGCACCCAAACCTCTCTCCCCTTCCCCACCGGCATTCGCCGGCATTGGAATCCCGTGGTTATACAGATACCCCGACGCATACCCGAAGCCGATGTTCTCGACAAAGCTGTGGGCATCGCGGCCCGAGAGATCGTAGAGCAGGTCGAGGGTGGCCTCGCGGAACAGGGGCATCAGCGGGTTCGTCGAGTTGCGGAGGAGCCAGGAGGCGAGGCTGGGGGTGTGGCCGAGGACTTGGCTGCGGTCGGTCTCGGTGGGGAGGAGACGAGTGCGCATGTGAGTTTTGAGGAAGCTGCCGCCGTTCTTATCGTTGTCGTTGTTGTGGTTGTGGCCGTCGTCGGGAGAAGGCGGCGCATATTCGTGAAGAGCGCGCAAGACGCCCAGGAGCGCGGTAGCGGAGGCTTCGAGGTTGGACTCGTCGTAGGCTTTGCAAGCGAAGCCGAGAATATCCATGAGTCGGGTAGCCAGCCTAGCGGGGTCGTTGGGCGGGTAGACAGACGCCTGGACATCCGGGTTGCTGAGATCGAGGTTAAGCAGGGCGTTGATGAGCAGGACGACGGGGGGGTCGAGGGGTTGGAGGGAATTGATGGGTTCTTGGTGGAGGAGGTCGATGATGCAAGGGACCGAGGGCGCAAACGATGCCAGCTGGTCTTTGCACTCGTTGGTGATGTTAAAGAGCAGTTTCAGCGTTTCGTTCAAGGCCATGGGCTCCATGGGCACGATGGCTGCGGCGCTGGATGCGCGGTGCTCTACGTGGCGTGCGAGGTTCTGGTTGATGGCGTCGTTGATGTGGTGCGTTTTGATGAGGTTGGCGAGGTCGACGGAGGTGCCGTACGTGGTGAGGAAGACGATCCTCGAGACGAGGAACTCGTCTTCCCAGTCGCCGCTGTTGATTTTGGCGCAGGCTTCTTTCTCGTACTGCAGGTCGACGAACATCTGACGCGCTGTGTCGCGTAATGTGAGGGTGTTGAATAGAACGCGGAGAGCATGGCGCGATGTCGATGTTGAGTCGCTTTCCATGGCATGTATGGAAAGGGTTCGTATTCCCTGGGCTGGTGGGTGAGTAGATGCGTATAATCGACGGGTTCAGGTCTCACTTGCCTCTTTGGTAAAGATAGGGTCCGCATTTGGAGGATCTCTCCCGTGGGTCTTGATTTCGTCAAGTGCGGCATCTCGTTCTAACATGCCACAAGTTAGTTTGGTTTCATGGGCAGATCTTGGCTGACTTACGTTCAGGAGTCAGACTTGGGGTGCCGAGATCCGTCGCCAGCATGCGCATGAGCTCTGAGACGCGGTTAAGTTTTTCTGCAGCCGTTAGCTAATGTCAATGAAGAGAATCCAAGCAACAAGGCCTTACCTGTCCCCCTCAACGTCCCATTGAGGACTTGGGGTTGGATACCCGTCATCGCGAGAACCACACCTTGCCGTCTTGATTCGTGAGATCCTCTGGTGTTGTGCTCGTAAGCATGTACTACACATATCCCTGTTTAAGACCTCCTAAGAACCGTCATGGTCTTGCTCAAGCCGGACCGTTGCAACAGTATGCGATTTCGAGGGATCAGAACCCAGTGGACATGATCCAGAGCTTTCTCAACTGAGTGATATGGTCTAAGACCCAAGGCAGGTTTGCATGTCAAAGCTGCCTGGAACATAGATTCACATCCAATTTTCCACTTGCAGTGTATCGTCAGAGGAAAGTATCATGTAAAACCTCGAGAGAGACAAATCAAGTGTGGAGATGATTGGATACAACCTCCTGAAACATACATATGCACCTACCAAAGCGCATTCTGCAAAGC
>JAOYMO020078132.1:0-75191 GCA_025802455.2 Iodosphaeria phyllophila
CTGCATAAAGAAATACAAGGAACTCTCGCATTTCTTCTTAATCTCTTGATCTTCAGGAGTTAAAGCTGGAGGTTTTTGAATATTAAACTCAGCTCGTAATTTGCGTATTTGATTAAGGGTTACCATTAATGTTTAGTGGGAGACATGCAATATTCGTTCAATATAAATAGCTTTGCGGTTGCTATTAGCAGCATACTTGGTTAGTTGATTTTTTTCATAATCTTTTACCCCCCTCAACTTCTCTCCATTCGCTTTTAACGCTTTTTTTAGTATGGATTGTAATCCTCGTTCATCAAGCCGTAGAGCCAGTACCGGACATAACACTTCAAGCAGGAAAACCAGTTGTTTTATAACCGGATCATCAGTTAATTTCATTGACTCATATCCTTTTTAAACTGTTCCCATTCTTTTTTAATTCCGTTCATGTCAATAACACTCAGATGACGTTCTGCGGCATCTACGGCAATTTTATGTTGTTCCGGGGAACACTTCCCATTAATCATTTCATCGAAAACTGCGTCACAATAAGCCGTTATTTTAGCTGTACCATTCAGACCTTTTATTATATCTGCCTCAATCAGAGGAGTATCGCATACTTCTTTTGGCATGATTTTTGTTATCCATAATTGCGATGCGTCTAAATCTCCTTTATCAACAGCATCCTTGATGTTTTGTATAGCTTTTTTATGTGTAGCCAATGTATCCATAGTTCCAAGAACATCCTTCCATTGGAAACGTTTGGGGCATTTTCCAAGCGCAACCTTTTTGTCGGCAGTTTCAAAAACACGAGGGTCATGAACCACTTTTGCATTAGACTTGTTAGCTTTGGTAAAACTTGTAGAACTTTTTCCCATATCGTCTTTCAAAGAAATATATTAACTGTCATGACCTTATATTATCATTTTTAATCATATAGTTACAAACTAATAAGGAATAAACTCATTCTCAACAAAAATATTGTTTTAAAAGAGGGATAATATTCTCTTAGCGATGAGGTTAGTAAGATTTAATTAGAGCATGTTTTTTGTTGTTAAGTTTATGGTTTCAAGAGGAAATACTTTTAGCTACCTCTCTTAGACATTTTTTGATAGGAAAAACTAATAACCCCAAACTAGCTACTCTGATAGCCATAACAAATACGGCACCCTTTAGCTATATTCCAATTATTTTCTTCCTTTATTCATATTTTCCAAGGTTACAGGTGTCTTTAACCCAAAGCATAAAGCACATCTGCAATCTTCTTTGTGTATAATCTTTTTTACAGGTATTTCAAAAACAAATGGCTTTCTTAGTTCTATTGTAGTTGTGTCATCCTTTTTGGTGGTAGATAGTTATAGGGTTTAAGAGGCATAAAAAGGCTTCCTCATTTTCAGATTGTCAGGTTTAAGTTCTTCAGATTTCTTAAAATCTTTTAATAATTCGTAGCTCTTTTTGATATTCAGTTTTTAACATAGAGAAAAAATGCTTAATTAGACTAATCACTAGCTTTTCCTAAAAGAACTTTTCTAATCTATAAAGAAAAATTCAGTTAAAACCAAATGAAAATTCAAGGCACATCAAAACGCGATAAATTTGCTTAAGAGAATACCTGAATAAACAAGGGATAAAATTAGTATGATTAATAATAAAAGATATTTAGTGGTACGAATGACCATGGTCATGATTTAACCTTTGTTAGTGTGTTTTACTCCCCTATTAATTTGGGAATTTGATAATTAATAATAGAAAAACCTTAAAAAATGCAACGAGAGTTTTGAGTTAGTGGCTTATTTTTTAGGTGCATATAGATAGGTTGTGTTTTATTTGTAATGTACTTTTT
This sequence comes from Iodosphaeria phyllophila, assembly GCA_025802455.2. Taxonomy (NCBI): domain Eukaryota; kingdom Fungi; phylum Ascomycota; class Sordariomycetes; order Amphisphaeriales; family Iodosphaeriaceae; genus Iodosphaeria; species Iodosphaeria phyllophila. Next base: position 1,820 of record JAOYMO020078132.1, read on the forward strand.
ATAATTATATAAATTTAATAATTCTCTCTAGTAAGATTAATGATTTTAAGTTATTTATAAGTTGAAACAACCTGCTAGCTTAAAAATCATGATGCGTTTGTTGAGTAATTACCCTTGGGTATCTTAAAATCCCTTAATCGAAGTCAAAAAGAAGCCATAGGCTTGCTTCAGATTGGTACGTTCCTTGAGTATTTCGATCTCATGCTTTATGTTCACATGGCAGTGGTTCTTAATAGCTTATTTTTCCCAAAGACAGATCCACACACAGCAGCATTATTAGCTGCTTTTGCTTTTTGTAGCACGTATATTCTAAGACCATTCGGCGCTTTGATATTCGGCTGGATAGGCGACAATATAGGTCGCAAGTCTACCGTAATCATAACCACCATGATGATGAGCCTTTCATGCATTATCATGGCCAACTTACCCACCTATGCGGAAATAGGTATTTGGGCAGCCGTTATTGTTACGTGCTGTCGATTATTTCAAGGTCTCTCATCAATGGGTGAAATTATCGGCGCACAAGTTTACGTTACTGAAATTACCCAACCACCAATTCAATACCCTGCTGTAGCATTAATTAGTTTAGCTTCAACTTTAGGGGCAGTGGCAGCTTTGGGTGTTGCATCTTTGGTAACACATATAGGGTTTAATTGGAGAATAGCATTTTGGATTGGAGCCACTGTTGCAGTAGTTGGTTCGATAGCTAGGATAAGATTAAGAGAAACGCCAGAATTTCTTAAATGCAAAAAGATAAAAGAAGCAATGAAAGGTGTAAAGCCTTTTAAAGGTTTAAACTCTATTTCTCATACAAAAAAATTTATAGCCTTTACTTTAATTCATTGTGGATACCCGCTTTCATTTTACCTGATATTTTTATATTTTAACGTCAGTTTGGTTTCTTCATTTGCATATACCCCCTCTGATATCATTTTCCATAATTTCTTTGTTTCTATAGTTTTTGTTTTATGTAATTTATTTTGGGTGAAGCGTAGCTATAAAAATAATCCTTTAGGGATACTTCGCCTTAAATCATTTTTAACTTTAGGACTGATCTCACTGCTACCTATTTTAATGATAAAAGCATCTAGCCCTACTGTAATTTTTATAATGCAATCCTTATTGGCACTTGCCTGTTTAAATACCATGCCAGCCGAACCTATATTTATTAAAGAAATTCCTGTGTTAAAACGCTTTACGGCTACAAGCCTTATTTATGCGAGTTCAAGAGCTGCTATGTATATAACAACATCTTTTGGGTTAGTTTATTTAACCGAAGCATTTGGACATTATGGCTTATGGATAATAGCCTTACCTGTAATAGCTGGTTTTCTTTATGGAGTTAGCTATTTTGAGAAGCTTGAAAAACAAAAGATTATGCCGCCTATAAGAAAAAATCAAAATGTATTTGTTTCGTAAAATTTAATAAAATAAACAACAAGTATTCTCATGCACCTCATCTTACCTAAATACTTTAATTTCATTATCTCACCCAGTTATTATTTTAAATATTTAAGAGATATTAATTATGAAAGCAATTAACTCTATGGATGTAATGCTCGGTAAACAATTAACTCATTTACGAATTAAGAGGGGTTGGCCTTTAAAAACTCTAGCCTCGCATTTAGGAATTTCTATACAACAGGTACAACGTTACGAGAAGGGAAGGAATAAAATTTCAGCAGTTTTATTATTTCAGTTAGCAGAGATTTTTGAAGTTAAAGTTGATTATTTTAATTTAAACAATCACAGGATCAAAAAAAATAATGATTACCAATGTAACCTTTTATTAGTTTCCAGTAATGAGATTGATTCTTTTTTATTTTTTAGATTATCAAAATCCTTTCCCCAGCTTAACATGTTTAGGATAAATTCTTCGAGTTATGCAATTGAATTTATAAATGAAGTGGCTGTCCCTAATAAAGACCCTAGACCTATTCCAGATATTATTGTGTTGGATAATAACTTAGTAGGTATCGATGCATTAGACTTGTTAAAAAAAATTAAAAGAACAAAATATCTCTCTCATATCCCTGTAATATTATTCATTACAAATTACAATAAAGAGGAATGTCAAAAAGCATACCTTCTTAATGCAGCAGCGATTATAAAAAAATCACTAGATGAACAGATATTTGAAAATCAAATTATAGAGTTTATAAATTATTGGATTAATATAGTCATCTTACCTAAGATGACTATTTAATCAGCCGTTTTTAATAAAAAGACTTAATTTTTACGGTATTTTTTTGAAGGTAGGTAGCCAACCTATTTCCATCAAAGTCAAAAATATTAGCACCTCCGTTTTTTTTAGGCACCATATAAGCTTTAGGTTTGCCATTTTCATCTCGGATAATGCGTTCATTATTATATTTGTTATTGCTATTATTGAAGTTATTAGGACTATTATTGTAATCATAGGCAAAAGCATCTAAGCAGCTTGATATTATAATTGTTAAATAAATGTAAAATCGTATAGTCATATGGCATCTTTAAATTATTAAAAAAATACTGTAGCCGATTTTTAAGATTTGTCTAAGCAATTAACCAAGAAAGTTATTATCAAAAACGCTCGTTTTTAATAAAACTCTATACCTTCTTGGACGTTAACGGATTTATGCGGATGTTGTTTTCTACAAAACCTTTCTTAAAACTATTTTCTCAGCTCGAGGTAAAAAAATGAGTTTTGAGACTAGATATTTGTAATAAATTAATTTTTAATATGCTATATATGTATAACATTTGTTTTTTAGGGGGGGGGGATTAATGCTTGCAATTAGATTGCCTAATGATATTGAACAGCGCCTTGATACTTTGGCTAAGAAAACTGGACGTACTAAAACTTTTTATGCAAAACAAGCTATTTTAGAATTTATTGAAGATATGGAAGACAGTTATTTAGCTATTCAACGTTTAGAAAAACCCAACAAGGTTTGGTCTCAAGAAGAGCTAGAAAATCACAATGACTTGGCAAATTAAATGGGATGATAGAGCACGTAAAGAACTGCGAAAATTAGATGCCTCTATACAAAATATAATTCTAAAATATTTAAGGGAACGTGTTTTGTTAAATCCTCGAAATTTGGGTAAGGAATTGGTAGCAGATATGAAAGGGCTATGGAGATATAGAGTACAAGATTTTCGTATTATCTGTCGTCTCCAGGAAGCAGAGTTAATTATACTAGTGGTGAAGGTAGCACATCGTAAGGAGATATATTAAAAATTGATGCCATACTTTGTTTTTTAGGGGGAAAACAGACAGTGACTGGTAAGCAACATATCTAAATCAAGATTGTTGTAAAAGGTTAATATTGTTAGTTAGCTTAAGGTTGTTAAGGTATCATAATGTAATTAACAAGGAGATTACACATGAAAAAATTAACATCATTATTACTTACATCAACTCTGGCTTTATCTTCCTTAAATGCTACTACTGGCGTTACTGAGGTGATTAGTTCTAAGCCATTCAATGGTAGCTATCTAGGATTAAATCTCGGTTTTACAAGAAGAGTAAATACTAACGAACTAGTGGAACAGGCAAGAGGTGACGGAAAAGTAAAAAATAAGAAACATTCCGATGGTGGTCAATATGGCATCTATGCAGGTTATGGTAGGGTAAATCCTTCTAATGTCTATATGGGACTTGAAGCTACACTGCATAGTGATAGCTTAAACAAAGCAAAACATTCGCATGATTTAAAGCTAGCTGGTCAGCCAAAAGCAGAACAGGTTAAAACACGTTATTATCGTGGTATTGTATTCGGACTTGCGCCAAGAATTGGTGTTTTAGCAAGCCCTAATGATTTACTGTATCTAAAAGCTAATCTGCAATTCAGCAGAGATTGGGCTAGTCATCAATCTAATAAATTCGGTAAGCAAAAGAGTTTTTCAACCAATCAAGTTACTTTAGTTCCTGCTATTGGTTATGAGAAAGCTTTCAACAAGAATATTGCACGCCTTGAATATGGCTATAATCTTGGAGCTCACATAAACAATAATAAGAAGCTAACCCATTCCAGTAAGTACCATGCTCATGAAATAAAGCTAGGATACGCTTACCAATTCTAAAGCTGTTCAACCCTTTAGAAGAATCAAGTCACCACTAAAAAGGTGACTTTTTAAATAATCAAGGAATAGACGAGTGAATTTTATAGATCTTTTAGGATCCCTTGCAGGATTTATTTCAACAATTGCTTTTCTTCCTCAGGCTATTAAAGTTTGGAAAACAAAAACGACTAAAGGTATTTCTTTAGGCATGTATGTGCTTTATTGTTTAGGTTTAATTATATGGGGAGTTTATGCCTACCTTATCACTTCTTGGCCTCTTTTGATTACAGAAGTTGCTACGGCAATTATGGTAATTTATATCTTATATATGAAAATTAAAAACGATTAACTAGGCAACACATTTAATAACGTCTTTAAATCCCAGGTAAATGCCAGCGGTACCTACTACTGAGTAGACAAATCTTGCGTAATCTACAGGAAACAGGAATTCAACCAAGTTGAAGTTTGCAATGCCAATCAGCCCCCAATTAATAGCTCCTGTTACTATAAGGATCTGCGCTGTGCAATCTGTCCAATTTATTTTATCCATATTTTTACTCCTCTAGGATTTTGTCGTTTCTTTTAAGCCATGAAGCTTATCCTTTGGTTTATCTTCGCATGCCCTTAGCAAGGGCAGTAATGCGAATAAAGACAGTGTTTTCATTAGTATTGTTCCTTTGTTAATTAGTATTAATCTTTTTTCGTGGCGAACTTAGCCTCTTCTCTTTATCAAGGATATGAAACTTTTCAAATAATGCCGCCCACCTGTTCTCATGACGTTGCATGTCTTCTCTAACTGTTTTTATTTCTTCTCTTATAACAAAAATATCTTCTTTATGTTGTTTATCTGCTCGTTGTGCATCTTCGCGATGTTCTTTGCGCATATAAAACCTAGACCGTAGGTGGTACCAATGATGGTTGATGGTTAATGTTTGTAGCCATACCATAATTATTTCTTCTTTTTGGTATCTATTTTCTTAGGAGAAGATTTACTTTGCTCAGGTTTCTTATCTTTTTCTGAAGCGTCTTTATCATTCACAGCATCTTTAAATTCTTGCCCCACTCTGAAAGTAGGACGATTTTGTGCAGGTATGTCTAGCTCTTCACCTGTACGAGGATTACGTCCTTTACGCGCTGGACTCTTGTTAACACGGAAGGTTCCAAATCCAACTAAACGTACTTCTCCACCACTCTTTAAAGAGTTGATAACACTTTTCATAAAAGCATTTACCGCAAGCAAGATGTCTTTTTGAGTAAGGTTTGTTTCTTGAGAAATCATGTTCACTAAATCTGTCTTATTAGTAAGAGAGTTGTGTTTAGTCATCGTAATCCTTGGCAAGTCTATAATTTGGTTAATTTAAACTTCCTAAAATAGGCTTGGCAGGAGGTAAAACCTCTTGCCACCTGATTTTTAAAGTAGTTAATGGAGCAAGAGTTATTTCTTTAAGCTCAAACGCATCCTGCACCATCCTTATATATTAGTTATTATCTACTATACCAAGTTTCCACTTAGTTCCACAATCGCTGTACTCTGCAACGCCTTGGAAGGAAGTTGCTGTACCATTTTGAAAAGATTCAAGGTTACATACAGTTAGGAATAATTCCTTAAAAGCATCCTGATTATCATTCATGAAAGTACTAGCATCGAAATCAGTAACAGAGCTAAAGGCATCTTTATCAAAAAATACGCTACCAGATTTAGTCACACTTTCTACGGTTGCATTAAAGATAAAGATTGCACCATCACTGTTTAAAGGTGCAATAGCAGCTATGTTGTTAAAACCTAATTGTGCATTAATATCAGTCATCTTATTTTCTCCTTTATTGGTTAAATGTAATTTTTCCTCTACTTCATGTAGAGCTTTTTTTAGAATTGAAGTCATTATACTCTCTTTCTTAAATTTGTTCTAAAAGTATAGTACACATATTACTTGTTTTCTTTAATTCTTATTTTTTTTTTGCCTGGTTTAATCTGGGCTTTTTTCTTACGTTCTTGTTGTTTCTTCAATAAAGCTAATCGTTCAGAGAGAATTGTTACTGCTCGTTGTTTAGCTTGTTCTTTAGTTTCATTTTCCTTAAGGAAAACGTAGCAAGAGTGAAGGTCTTGAAATGCCCTGATTGAATTACTTCTTGGGTCAAAGATTGTCTTCATACAAATTTCTGCTTCTTCTTATCTTTCCTAGCTTGTGCTTTTGCCTCTTTCTCAGTCTTTTTCTTTTCCATGAAAGCTGCCAGATTAGTTCTTGAGCTTTGAGCGTGGTCTTTCTCAAGCTGAGTAATCTCTTGTACAGGAGTACTCTCCAAGTCAATGCGATGCGTTTGATTGATTAGGGCATCAAGATATTGGATATTTCTCGTGTACCATTTTAGAGTTTTTTTAAGTCGTTGAGGAGTAGGGCTACCTTCTTCCCCTGCGGCAATAATAATTATTTTATTTGTAATTCCTATTTCTAATGGCAAGCGATTTTGTAAACTAAAGCATTTAGGAAATCTTTCACATAACCAAGCAACAGCATCTTTTATCGGTGCAAATTTTTCTGAGTCTTGCTTGGCTTTTTTCTCTTTAGGTTTATGAAATTTGACTTTTTTCTTTTCAACTATCTCGATTTTAACTGGCACAGAATTACCTTTAAGTGCTGGAGAAGAAATTTTATCTTCTTTCTTAGGATTAAGTTTTAGTGAGAGAGTTGCCATGTATTACTCATAATTATAAGCTTTTATTGCAGTATGATTTTTCAAAAGCTGTATACCTGTCTGTTTAAATTTCTCTATTTCTTGTACAGATAATTCTTCAGATAAAGCAGTATAAGCATGATGTAATATTCCTGATAAAATGGCAGCTTTATCATGATTATCTAAATTTTGCTGTAAGTTATCACCTTCTTTAATATCGCAATATTCTAGCAACCCTGTAAGTTTAACCAAGCCACCTATTTGAATTAATGTACGTGTGCGAGCTTTTCTTTCTGACTTATTATTCGTTTTTATTTTAGTAATTAATGCTGCACGCTGAGATTGCAGTCGATTAATTTTTATTTTTAAGCTGGCTATATTATTCATTATTTCTGCTTAGCGCCTTTTCTAAACTTTAAAGTATCTTTAGCAATATTTTTCCAAGTTTCTATCTCATGAGCATTGGCATTTTTAATCTTCTGAGTGACTTCAATGATAGCTCCATAAATAATATCAAAGTTCATTTCAAAAGCATTTTTATTCATTAGCAATTTAATAATTTCCTCGCCTAGTTGATGGTGTATTTTTTCCTGTTGCTGTTTTAATTGAGTAATTTTCTCATCAAGTTTTTGTAGTTTTATATTATTTTTATGAGATGCCATGAATTATAATTAACTTAATAGTTTGAGATATAATAAAACATAATAAGAAATAAATTCAAGCGTCATTTAGTGATTTTTTGCTAAATGCGCACTTATGCGCTATTGCACTTATTTGCCTAACGGCGTTATAGTCTCTTATGGCAATATATCATCTACAAAGTGGTTTTGTTAGCAGAAGTACAGGGCGTAGTTCTGTACAAAGTGCTGCTTATATCACTGGTGAAAAATTACATGAGGAGCGTCGTAGTATTGATGTAAACTATCGTAATCGTCATAGTGATATTGCTTTTACCAGTACGCTAGCTCCTGAACATGTACCTGAAGAATTTCGTAATGCTAATGTATGGAATATTCTTGAAAAATTTGAAGATGAATATGCGATTAAAAGGTTTCCTAATAATTTAGAAGCAAGAGAAAAATATCTAAATTCTGCTCAAACGGCTCAGACAATTGTTGTAGCTTTACCAAGAGAATTGAATGTTAAAGTTAGCAAGGAATTAGTGGAAGAGTTCTCCAAGGAAAGATTTGTAAGTAGAGGGTTAATTGTTACTTACGCCGTACATGATGACGAAGGAAACCCGCATGCACATTTACAAATAAGCCGTAGATCAGTTAATGAAAAAGGTGAACTGTCTTGGGCAAAAGATCGGGATATTGTCACAAGAAAGTCGTTGCTAGAAACTCGTAAGTCATGGACGTATTTAACGAATAAGTATTTAGAAAGAGAAGGCTTTGCTGAGCGTATTACCGAGAAAAGCTTTGCAGATTTAGGGATTAATCTTGAGCCTGGTAAACATCGAGGATGGGTCTCAGATAAGCTAGAAGCCATGGGTGTTACTTCTCGCATGATGGAAGAAAACGCAGAGATTGCCGTAAGAAATAAAGAAACACTGATAGAAAATCCAGGCAATGTTCTTGCTGAATTAACAAGTAAGCAAGCAACATTTTCTCAATTAAATTTACTAAAAACAATTCAAAAGCGTGTAGGGGATGATGACAGATTAGTTTCGTATGTATTTGCAGGGGTTTTGAAGGAAGCTGTGGTGGTAGGTGAAGGAATAAGCGGAGAAATGCGCTATACAAGCCAGACTTATCAAGAAATGGAAGTTCAAGCAGTTAAGTCAGCAAGCGAATTATTCCAGGAGAAGTTTAAACAAGATGAGATTAATCAAGAACACAACCATAATTATCTTAATGAAAACTTTAGCTACCTATCTGAAGAGCAACAGCAAGCAGTGATAGGGCTAACAGAAGACAACCGTTTGTCGTTATTAATCGGTCGTGCAGGGGCAGGCAAGACAACTACATTGAAAGCAGTGGCGGAGATTTACCATGAAGCTGGATACAGAGTAGTTGGCACCTCTCTTTCAGCCATGGCAGCAGATAATTTAGGTAAGGAGACGGGAATTGAGTCACATACCTTGCATAGTTGGTTGTATAAATGGAACCGATATCAGCAAGCTCAGGAGAAATTTTTATCATTCAATAATGTTATGGAGGAAGGACTATTTAAACAATTAGACTGGTATAAGGATTTACAGGAGTATCAAAGTGCCGCTCTCACTAGCAAAGATGTTCTGATTGTGGATGAAGCAGGCATGGTAGGCACTAGGCAGTGGAATGAGTTACTTACTCATGTAAAGCACTCAGGAGCTAAGCTGATTGCGGTAGGCGATGATAATCAATTCAAGGCCATTGAGGCAGGAGACTTTTTTAGGGAGCTTAAAACGCAAGGCCAATCTCAAGCAAGCCATGTGTTTGAACTTAAAGAAATCAGGCGTCAAGAGCAGGGATGGATGAAAGAAGCCAGCCATCAGTTATCTCAGTTAAATACGCATGAAGCTTTAAGTGCCTATGAGCAAAAAGGGCATGTGCATCAGGTAGCTAGAGAAGAATTAAGCCATGAGATTGCAGGTGCTTATGTAGAGAAGCTTAAGCAAGGTAAAGAGGGACTGGTATTAGCTTTTACTAATGTTCAAGTAAAGGAGTTAAATCAATCTATTCGTCAGCAGTTAAAGACAGAAGATTTATTAGAGAAAGAAGATATCATTTCTATTAATGGTTATTCTTTGGCTAAAGGTGAAAAGATTGTTTTTTTGACTAATGATAAGCAAATACTGAAGGTTACTGATCAACAAGGTGTGATCCAAGAAAATCATTACATCAAGAATGGAACAAAAGGAGTAATTGAAGGCTTTAATCAATATGGAGACATAATAATAGGTCTAAAAGATAATATGCAAACGATTATCCCGTGCCATACTGTTACCTCAAAGGCAGCAATAGGACAAAACCCTACTTTTAACAAAGAATACGCTTACACAAATATTGCTCCAGGCTATGCGGTAACCACGCACAAGTCTCAAGGTCAAACAGTTGATTTTACAATCGTTGCAGCAAGCAAAAATATTGATGCTAAGGGGTTATATGTAGCCATGACCCGTCATCGTAAAGATGTACAGGTATTTTATGCTAAAGAAGATTTCCCTACCTTTAAGGCATTAACTAATCAGTTAAGTCGCTTCGATCATAAGGACTTGGTTAAGGATTACACTATCCGCGCTGAGAATGAAACTTACTGGCAGAGAGTTCAGGATTATAAGTTGTGTTCTTTGGATGCCGCAGCAGTTCTTAAGGAACAAGGGATTGATTGGCAAAGCTACAGGCAAATCAAGCAAGATCAGGTGGCTTTAGGAAAGGAAATGCTAAAGGATTGGGATAGTCATAAGCTGTATATAAATCAGAGCAGCCTTACTCAGGAGATGCTGCAAATCACCTCAGGACATAAGCCTCGTCCTTTAAGCCTTCAGGAAGAAAAAGCCAAACTAACAGTAGAGCTGTATGCAGAGCAAGCGCAGCTAGCAAGAAGCTTATGGCGAGAAATAAGGACTACCCATCCAGGAGCAAAATGCCATGCACATGAGCTGTACGGGCAATTTAAGCAAGTCCAGCAAGAACGTAATTCTCTGGCAAATGTTATTAATGAGAATTACACCTTACATCGAGAATTCATGGGTGCTTTAAGTCGTGAATATGGTATCAGCAAAAGAACCGTAAATACTCAAAGCAAGCAGTTTATTGAACTAGCCTTAAGGCAGCAGGTGGAGGATAAACCAGCTACCTTACATCACATTGGGGTTTATTCTCCTGCTCCCTCTCAACGCCATTTTGTGGAACCAGTGATAATTAAGCAAGAATTGAATAGTCGTATTAAAGACCTAGCCTATGAGTTTCTAGGGCAACCGCAAAGTCAGAAAGCTACCGAATGGCGCTATGGTAATAAAGGCTCGATCAGTATTCATGTGGCAGGCCATCGTCAAGGTCTATACTCAAACTTTGAAACTGGTGAATCAGGAAATGCTCTAAAGCTAATTCAGGACAAGCTTGATTGTGATTATAAAGAAGCCTTTAAATGGGGCGCTGAATGGTTGGAAAATGTAGGCAGCCCAGAGGTTGGAGTTACCAGGCTGCCCAGTCCATCTTATCAAACAAAAACTATTAACACCAAGCAAGAATGGCAGGTAATTTATCCAGCTCTGGGTAAAATTAATCTACGAGAGCCACAGCTAGCTTATATGTTAATAGGGCGGCAGGAAATAGCTCGCTATGAATATAAGGATGCAGAAGAAAATACCTTAGGCTACGTAGTACGCCTTGAAGATAAGGATGGCAACAAAATTACCCCTACTCTTACCTATTGCCGTAATCAGGAAGGTAAAGAGCAATGGAGGTGGCAAGGATTTGGAAATGACAGACCCCTTTATGGATTAGAGCAACTCAAAACCAAGCCTCATGCGCCAATTCTTGTTGTTGAAGGTGAGAAAACTTGCAATGCCGCCAGGGAAATATTTAAGGATCACGCATTAGTAACCTGGTCAGGAGGCTGTGGAGCTGTAGCGAAGTCTGATTGGAGTGTTCTAAAGGACAGAGATGTAACAATTTGGCCTGATAATGACAAGCCAGGTATTAAAGCAGCAGAGAATATTACAACCTTACTTAAAGAGCATGATATTGATGCAAGGACAGTTAACTTGTCCTCAAAGCTTCCTCACAAATGGGACTTAGCTGACAAAATACCCGATGGGCTTAATGTTAATGAGCAGCTTACTAAAGTTAAAACTGCCCAATCATTACATTTAAACCCGCTTACCAAAGCACAGCAAGATCAACAAGAAAGGCTAGATAGTATTAGCAAATATCTTAAAATGGAAATTACTCAGGAGAAATATCCTTGGCTTTCTGATTTTGCTACCCAAGGGCTTAGAACAATGGCTCAATCCAATCCACAATTGGCTTTAGAAAGTTGGCAATCTCTCACTAAAAACTACACCTTCAAGCCCTTAACCTTTGAAGAAATGCAGGATAAAATCCAGCATGCTACTCAACTATTTCAATCTCTCGCAGAAAAAATTTCAGATAAGGGGCAAGAGCAAATACCAAAAGTTATTCAGACAGACCCGCAAAGAGTTATTGATTATTGCCAAGGGCTTGCCCAAAAAGAACAGCAGCAGATAATGATAGCGGATTTTAAGGAATTTACTGCCTTGGCAAAAGAGTACGAGAGATTACCTGGAAGCATGAGGGATGAATTAATAGGTATCAAGCACAAGCTAGGTGATATATATAATCGCTACGCTGATAGCCAGGTATTTAATAGAGCTATTGATAATAACAAGACTACAAAAGATGCAAAAGATTTATTAGAGGCCATCAAAAGAAATCAAGAACTTCAAAAAACTCAACAACAAGAAATCACCCTAAATCTCGGAGGATTTGAACGGTAATGCTTATTAAGCCAGCTTAAATAAGCTGGCGTAACGTGATAAGTTGAAAGGCACATTTTCTAAATGTAAGTCCTGCCATTTAACATCATTAAGACGACTCCCGTTATCACTTTCAAAATACATAGAGTGTATCTGGGCAGCGTTTACACTATGCATAATTTCAAACCAATATATTTTCTTCCTATCTTTAACTAACCCGCAAAAATCCATCAACAGCAGTAAATTTGAGCAAATTTCCTCAGCTTGGTTGGAGATGCCTCGACCTTCCCAATCAGGTCTGCCCAATAAAACGTTTGTAATTTCTTCAACTTGAGAAATATCAAGAGTGATAATTTGCGTACTCATCCTGTGGGTGTATTCTTTAAGTTCAACAAGTGGGATTTGGAGAAAAAGACGACGAACAGGATGATTTGCTTCTATAATATAGGGCGCTAAAATCATTTAATAGCTCCCCAGTTGATGCTGAATTGCGTTCAATTGACTTGTCCATTCGGTCTTTATTGTAGACATTAAATTGCTGAGTTCTTCCCATTCCTCTTTACTCAAGAAAAAAGAAATTTCTTTAAAAAACAAAGAGTAGAACTCTGTTGCATTTTCATCTGTGGTTAGGGAAATTTTAAAACGTGATCCACTTAAATTTCTTGATATATTCTTTAAGTTGACGCTTGAAAAATTAAGAAAAGTTACTGCTTTCAAAATTTCATCTAATTCATAAAAATTAAGGTGAAGTAAAATACCTTTCATTTTTAAATAGATTGTTGCTGAGAAATTCAAGCAATCAGAGATATTAAGAAAGATTTCATAGTTATTGGAGTGAAATTTAGTGAGCTTATGAATATCATTTTCTTTATAAAAAAGATCTGCACATTCAAGATGCAGTACAGATTTTGTTTTATCTCTGTACACGTTTAGCCACTTTCTTGCTCGTATGTAATGCAACAAGTGGGATTGAAGAGCTTTATTAAATCCATGTATATCTGCAATATACGCTTCTGTGGGCGAGCATAAGTTTTGTAAAATATTTCCTATACGTTCAAGACAGTATCTCGTATCTTTTATATCAATAAAATCTTTGGGTTGCTGTAGCTTTTGAATAAGTTTTAAGCCATTTTCCTCAATTGTTTTGTAAATATTCTTAGTATCTTCATAAGAGCTTATCAACTCATTATGCGCAAATACTTTCAAACATTCTTCGCTTAGAACAAAACAGCGGCTTTGAATAACATAAGAGAATAGTTCAATAATTCCTTTTTCTGTTTCCTGGTAAGGAAGGTGCTTGCTTTTTATAAATGCGTTAACACCGCTAATAATATAAAAAATTTCTTGTCTAGAAAGCTGTACACCTAAGTCGTGTTTTTGAGCAATAAATCGTATATCAGATTGAGCTTCCTGATTAATAGAATTTTCTAAATAATTTTGTTCGAAACTGCTGAGTCCTAAGCCAATAATTGTTCTAAAAGTGTCAGAGAAATTTTTAACGCCTTTTGAGAAAAACGAAGCTGTTTTAATCTTACTTTTTATTTCTGGATCGAGACGAAGAGAAATAGACATACTGCGCACTTCCTTTGTATTTCATAATAAGTGTTTTCGTATTACAATTAATATAATCAAGCTATCTTAAGGTAGCAAGGAGTAATCCAATCTCTTAAGCTTTAGGAATAGACGCCCAGTTTATGTCTTTAATTACAATTTGTAGATCTTCTTTCTTTAAATGATGGTGGTTTTTTTCTAAAGCCTTACCGTAAGCGATAAACTTAACCTGTTCGGGAGTTAATCGAGCTGGCAGCACTAGCCAATAAATCAAAAAACAGGAGGTAATTCCAATTAACACACTCGCCAATACCCCTATACATATTGCCTTTGGAGTTAATCGAGACCAAGATTCCATTATCTTGCTTAGCCCATAAGTTGACCTCTCCAAAGCATTTACTTGCTTCTCAAAAAACGGCTCTACTTTTTTGCTAAATTTTGCAAACACCTCGCTTGCAAATGGAGGACTTAATTGGTTAATCTCATTTGTTATTTCTTGGTTAATAACTTCGGCTGGTTGAGCCAACTCTCCAACAATTCTACTCAATTCATCTACTTTGGCAGCTAAAATAGTGATTTGTTCACTAGAGTTAGTGTTTTTTTTCTCTAAATCCTTATAATTGCTTATCTGTTCCATCCCTTATCAACTTTCTAATTTTTTCTGAATAGCGTTATTCTCTTCCATTATTAGTTCTAGCTGCAAAGAGTCAGCCGTCTGAATACTAGCTGATTCTGTTTATACTTCTTCTGGCTCTGTCAGAAAATTTGCATATTTGCGAAATCTTTCCGATCTCGGCTTCGGTACAAAAGCCGCAACATTCTGTATTTTTTTTAAATACTCAAATTCTATTTTTGCCGCCGGTAAACCTTTAAAAAACTTTAAGTAAGCTTGCAAATCCTTAAGTATTACAATATCTGTAGCTGTAACTAATGCCTTCATATGGATTTTTTCACTTAAACTTACTCCATCCCTCATCTGGTGCGCACCAAAAGAAATACTCTCTGAGGTTTCTTTTACTTCTTGCTCGCCAAAATACTTAGAATTTCTTGCTGCAATATTTGCGTCTTCACACCGCAGTAAGACTTTTGTCCCTATTAAATTTGAAATTGTCTTAACACTAGATTCTCCATAAATTCTCTCTAACTGCCCCAAATCTTGAAAGCCAATCACCAAGCACCCACCTGCTTTTCTTATTTCTTCCAAAGCCATTTCAAAAGCTGGAATCTTCTTTAAAGATGCAAGCTCATCAATCACAATCCATAACCTCTTTCTGTCTTGGTCAGAAACTTCTGGCCTTGCCATTACTCCTTTAATCACCAGCGATATTTGTGCATCAAGCAAGGTTTGTAAAAATTTCCGTTGTCCTGGAACGCATCCTATAAATATCCACCCCTTATCGTTTGAGACCATTCTATCCAGTAAAGAAACTCCTCCTGTTTTTACCTCTTCTAAACACTTAAATATTTTAACACTCTCTACCAATGTCATACGGATACTTAGTACAGTCTTTTCTACTGACCCATCTACCAGAAGAGTTGCTGGTGTTCCTTTTAGCTTATCTTGAAGGTCTTTTTGAGGCATGGTAACAATCATTTCATACAAACTCTTATAGCTCATCTGATTCTCATCCATTAAACGTAAAATTGCTTCCCCCAATACTGTCCTCGCTGTTTTTGCCCAAAAAGGGTCTTGTCCTATAACATCAGGTACAAAAGTTTCGGTGATTTCGCTAACAGTGGCTTCCTCTGTTGGAGAAAAAGCAATCTCTTTCCATAAATTCCATGGCGTCGATCTAGCATCTAAGGGATTTAAAATAACATCAGTTTCTTCCCTGTAAAATCTAGACAGCAACGTTCCTGTGGTATCAACTACAACGGCTTGATCCCCATTTTCTCGTATTTGCTTTAACAAATGGTGAATGGCGTTAGATTTTCCTGATCCAGTTGTTCCCGTAATCATGAGATGTTGATACTCAGCGTTCTTAGGCATGGGGACATCAGCTAAGCTATACGGAGACACTCCGCCTTTATCTTTTTTAACGCGTTTAGCAAGTGTTTTAGATGTTACTAACCTCAAGCCGCTGATAATTTCTTTAGCTTGCGTTTTCTTACCCATCCTAACCCAAAACCAAGATACCAAACCTGAACCAACAAGCCCTATGAGTATGGATTGAATAAGTAATTTTAATCCCGACAAAAGAAAAAGATTAATACTGCGCTCTATCTGAGGGGAATGTACATTAACGTAATCATGTATGTACTGCGAAGACCCATCCCTAAAATATACAATACTTGACGGGGACATTGCGGCTACAGCTTTAGGGCAATTAGTCATAAACCAAGCCTTGAGATGCACCCCCACTAGCCAGAACTCATGCCAGGTGTGATTGAGGTACACCAGTAAGCAAAACACGCCTAAGGTTATCCATAAGCTAACTTTAAGGGTTGCTCCTACTACTTGCTTGAACATCCTCAAGCGATGTAATTGTGTCTGCCCACCTTGGGTAAAAAATGAATTCATATTGCTCCTTTAATTGTGTTATTCTTCTGTATGATTAACGAGGCCAAACTATGCAAATATCTACCGTTCATAAAATCCAATCCGCCATGGAGAGGGTTGAAAAAATAATAAAATTTGCTTGGCGTCATTTGTTTAAGCTTTTCGTACTCAGCTTGATGCTTTTGGGAGCAAGTTGCGGAGGAGAATGGATGTCTCTTTTTCCGTTTATGCTGATCGCTGCTTTTATCGATAGATTGAAAAATTTTGGACTTAAAGGATTGAATAGCTACCCATCTAGTTATAGAAGGAGCATTTTTCCATCTAATGGAGTGGCAGAAACACCTATTGGTTGTAACAGTGGTGTTGATAGCATGAAATCGGCCAGTGATTATTGGAACTATTACAGCCCAAATAATCCTAACAATCATTGGAGCTTTAATAATAGCTTTGACAGCTTTAGTTCTAGTAATTCTTGGAATTATAGCAGTAGCCTTAACAGCATAGGTTCTTTTAGCGATAATAATAGTTGGAATAGATAGCTCTCTCATTTTTGTTGTGGTTCCTTTGCTTTTAAAGGTTTTGAATTATTACCTGTTGGCTCAAATAAGGTACTATCTTTTGCCCAATCATAAACGTCACTGGCAGTTTGCTTGAATTCTTCAGCAGTTTTATCAACTAGATGATGAGCTACCCCTTTATCTTGTGCTTTATTTACTTTTTCTCTAACAGTATTACCTTGAGTTGTAATGTCACTACTACCCCGCTCTATGCCAACATTAGCTGCTTGTAGATTTTTATTAACTTGTTGATTGAGAGCTTCAGTATCAATTCTTGCAGTCATATCTCCTGCTTGCTCTTTGACTTGATTTAAGGCTTCTTTAGTTGGGGTATATTTTGTATGACTCTGATCTTGATCATATTTCTGTCTAACGCTTGTTGCTGAAGAATGAACAGAACTCGCTGGAATATGTCCTCGTTCCTGCATAAAATTTTGTGCATACGCCATGGTTAATTGAGGATTGCTTGCCATAATTCGTCCTGCTTCGCGAGAGCCAATCGTACCACCATTAGTGTTATCTGCCCGTTGCTTTGCAAACCAATCAACAAAATGTTGACCTAAGTCTGCTTGAATTGTTGCACTGTTAGTACGAATATAATTAGCATTTCTCCCATATTGTTCGGCTTCTTGGTAACTTTTTGCCGCATCATCTCGTTGTTGCATACCCGTTTCATAAGAACCAGATGTACTTTCTGCCAAACGTTTGACTTTATCGTCATGAGCTGTTTCTGAGATATCTTTTGCAGCTGTTGCTGATTGACGGACTGTATCTTGAAAGCTTTTTTGATTTGCTAGCTTTTCTGCATTTTCATAAGCCTTAGCATCAGAGGCATTTAAGCTACCTTTGATGTCAGCTCCAAGCTTAGCGCTCCCTCCTATACTTGCTGAAGCCATCCCTAGTAAGTCAGCCGCTTTACTTGTACTAATTTTATTATCTTTAGCAAACTGTTCTATGAAATCATTTGTTTTGTTAAATGCTTGGCTTTGCTCAGCCGTAACTCCTTGTCGAGCTGATGAACTGGTACTATCCCCTTGAGACAAGGTGTTACTTAAATCAGTTATGTCACGTAAGTTGCTAGAAAAATTTTTACTTGAATTTGCGTTTAAACTAGAGCCTCTTTGATAGCTTTTGGACTCCATTTCACTTTGTTGGTTGGCTACGGAATTGATATCGCTAACGCTGTAAGGAATTTTTGAAGTAGTCAGATCTAATACTTGTGAACCATCAGCCATGGTTGTAATGGCAGACCGACCATCTTGATGATGTACAGACGCACCCTTGTAGCTCGCTGCATTAGAATGATTGAGCATACTGCTATTCGATATTTGCCTGTTACCCTCAGAAATATTGCCAAAGCTGAGATTTCCTGATGTTACCTCTCCTGCTGCCGTAATCGCTGCTCCCTGGCTAACATTACCCAAGTGAGAGGCCATATGCACAAATGAGCCAACCCCTTTAACCAAAGCAATGCTCAAGAATGGTACACTCATCGCGAGATACCCTGCCATCGCCGCAATATCTGCATTGGCATTCGTTACTCCAATACTAGATGCGATAGTAATCCCTTGAGCGTTTGAGATAGAAAGAGCTGCGAGCGTCTTTGAGCTAGCCGCAATAGTCATAATGTAATTTAAAATGGCATACAATGGTGCCCACATCTGTAACCATAACAGTCCCTGTACCCATGTGATTAAATATCTGTAACCAGACGGCATTAAGGCTAAAGGAATAATGAATAAAAAGAAGCTGTAAATAATTGCCTCCAAGACAGCTTTCATAATCGGTAAGGTTTCTCCTGCCATCGCTCCTAGCGTCTCATAAGTTGAGCGTTGCTGTAAGTAAGCCCTTCTTGCGGCAAAGTTTGGTGCATTACCTAACGCTGTGGAATTCTTCTCTACTCCATCAACAATCGAATAAATCATCATTTGCTGCTTAAGGATATCCGTAGCGCTTTTAGCAATATTCCCTAATTGCTGATAGGCAAGTGGGAGGTATTGATAAAACTCAGTCTTAGCGTTTATTAAACTGTTCTTGCCAAAAATCCTTGTCCCAAACAAGTTAGCACTACGATCAAGCTCCGTTCCCCAAAGAGCATTGAATTTGTTAACCCCCTCCGCACAGGTAATAATCTCAGGACGGCTTCGAAATTGTCCAGGTGCTTTTAAATCACGCCACACAAAAGAACGGGCTTGTGAGGGGTGTTCAGAGACTAAGCCCCAAATGTCATCAGAATTTCTAAGATCATCAATACTGTACTTGCGCCCCAACATGGCATCATACATGATGCATTGGCCTACAAACTCTCGCATATTTTCACTTAGCTCAGCATTGGTGATATGAAATGACTTGGCTTTTTGTAAGATATCACTGGCGAATAAAAAGCCAGACTTCTGGTAACGTAAATCTTCAGGCAAGGAAAAGGTCTTTTCTATTTGCTTGGTTATTTCGAAACCAATTTTGCTGATATGTCCTGCAAAAGCAGCCAAACCATAAGGCACATGATCTACTTTTTGATGGTATTTGGTCACAGGGTCATGAATCCAAACTGTTGCTGTGGGAACAAATAACACATTCATAAAAATTACCATCGGTAGTATCCAGTGCGTCATGACCCTAATCTGATCTCCACCAATTACTAATATCAAAGCCCAAAATGTCCCAAGGACAAGCCCCATATGTTTAAAGGCTGCAAATAAGCTACCACTTTGTCCATTCAAGCACATAGCCATAGCGTTAAAGACACCGTTAAGGATTTCGCCACCACCAAAGGTATAAATATCGTAGGTCATTGTTTCCTCACTTTCTTACTAAAGATGGCTATCAGCACTGACACTGCCCATCATTACATGCAATTGTTTTTCAATTAATTGGGTGGCTTGAATCATGGACAAGGTGTTATCCATTTGGCTGTATGCTGCATTACGGCGCTCGCTGATCTGCTCCCTAGCCTGGCGAAGCTGTTTTAAGAAGTTTTCTACGTGTTCATCATCAACCTGCAAGGATTTTAGCTGCGTGACACTGTCTTGCACGATATTGATAATTTCTATTACGTATTTGTGCAAAATATCAATCGCAATCAGTTCTGCGTATTGATGAGCATCTAACGGCGCAGAGCCTTTATGAAAGGTGGTAATAACATTAAGCATTCTATAAATCGGTAAACGGGTAGAATTTAAAAAGTCTTTCTCCTGGGAAGTTAAAGCCTCATCGCTATAAATCTTCTCAATTAAGCTTTCTAAAGTTTTATGGGTTTTTCTATTGAAAGTGCTATCTGCTGAGAGGTTAACTTCCTTTAAAGAAGGTCTTAAGCACTTATTCTTTTCATCGCATACGTAAATAGACGTCATGCCACCGTTAAGTAATCCATTCAATACGCCATCACGATCTGCATGACTAGGTAGTCTAACAATTTCATAAGACTCACCCCCTTTACGCGATATTATGGAGCCCACAAGTGTCATGAATAACTGTGCTAGTTCTTTGTCTGAACTTAAAAAGGCATTGGCTTGGATAGCCTTCCAGGCGAGGTTAAATTCGCCTACCAGCATATCTTTGTATTTAGGATCATCATTTACACGATTAAGCACTGAGGCTCTATCACCTTTGGCACCACATCCTTGACGTGCAGCAGACCAATCAGAAAATGCCCCAAGATTAGTTCCCATAGCCTGACACAGATGCTTACTGGTTTGGTCTGATTTAGGCCACATACCTCCAAGCCCAGTAGCAGCAGCTTCACAGGAGTTGATATTGGTCTGATTAACCATATTGGCGATGTTATTTAGCTCGTTCATGATGTTGTAGATTTGCGGAGAGACTGTTTGCACGGCCAACATAAAAGCATAAGAAGCTGCTGATGAGCCAATGTTTCTGAGCATTTCTACAAGCGCTTTGGAGCTGATATGCGAAAAGCCACCCATCCAAGCATCAATACCCCCGCACCCCGCTCTAAATCCTGGCATTTGTATGGTGGCTAATTGAGCGTTCCTGGCACCTGTACGCATTGAAATGCCACCACCACTGTAATATCCCGCAGCTTGATCCTTATGCGCCCCAGGGGAAGTGACATTACTTGCCATGCCTGCGCTGTTAAAAAACTTCTGTAAATCATTTGCTATCCCTGATGCTTGTAAGTTTGCAGAGATTGCACAAGCTATTAAAACCAAAATGTTTAACTTGTAAAACATGTACTTTTTGATATACTTAGGAAATCGTAGTTTTATAGGATCTAAAAATGCTAGGAGTTCGTTTACCTGAAGACTTAGATCGTCGTCTTTCAAAGCTTGCCTCCCAAACCAAAAGACCAAAAAGCTTTTATGTGAAGGAAGCAATCGCAGAATATTTAGATGGACATGAAAGTATTTATGAAGCCATTGCTGAATACGAAGCACAGAAAAAAGCTGGAACTTTGGTGACGTATACGCTTGAAGAAGTAATGCAAAGAAACGGCATAAGTGATGAAGATTTGGACAATACAGACATCTAAGCTGTTTGAAAAACAAATCAAATTTTTGCAAACAAATGATAAAAAACGTATCTTGGCTTATCTCAAAAAGAGAGTTGAGGTTTCTCCTAATCCCAAAACGCTGGCTAAACCTTTGTCTGGCGCATTGCGCGGATATTGGCGTTTTCGAGTTGGTGACCACAGGATCATTGCCGATATCAAAGAGGATGTTTTTACTATAGTGGCTCTTGAGGTAGGACACCGTAAAGAAATTTACAATTAATTTCATTATTTCCTCACCATACTCATAACCCTATTTTCCATTTCATCGATGCTAGTCATGCCATGCGCAATAGGTATCACGTGACCTGTGTTAGGATTTACTGCATATAAAGCAGGAAGCACTTGAACATTCCATTGACGGAATAATCCATTGTCAGGTTGGGCATTAGAGAATTCTTCTAATTTGCCTCCATCTAAACTAATGGGCAGAACTTGCCAACCGTATTTCTCTGAAAATGCTTTAACAATCGGTGCAAACTCGTGGCAGTACTCACAAGAGCCGCTAAAGAAGAAAAACAACCCGTATTCTTGAGATAAGCTTTTGATTGTGTCTGCTGTTTCCTTCTTCTCAAGGTCAAGCTGCACATGACGTGCTTTTTGATTAACTGGGCTAACAATCGTGTGATCAAGTGCAGGATTAGAAAAGATGCTTTGCATCCAGACCTCACTGAAATTCTTTGAACGATCCATCATGTCCTTTTGCATCTCTTGATAATTTTGAATATTGCGTGGTGTAGGATTAACCCACGCAGCGGCTAAGCGATTCTCCAGTTCCTGCTTGTAAGCATCCACAACCTCTTTGGCAGTCTTAGGCTTAGGCATGACTTGAGCTGGTTCCTTACTCTCAGTTTCAACTTCTTTTTCGACCGGTCGTATCTCATACCAATGCCAACCTTTCTCGTGATTTGCGTAAAATGAGGCAAAAATTGGGAACATAAAGACCATCGCCATAAGTATTGCTTTCATTTTCCACCTTCTGCTTTCAGTAATTCGGGATCAACATCACTAACCATATGCTCTAATGTACTTAATTTCTCAGCTTCTTCTTGTTTGATGCGTTGTTCTTCTTCCATTATTTTTTCTGCCTGATCTTTAAATTCTCTTACCTTTTCATGAACAATCTTTAAATTAGCTGCACGCCAACTAGCTGCTGCTGCATAATTACCCGACCAGCCTGCCCAAACGTCGGTTTTAGGCTCTAATGTCCAGTAATTATCAATTGCCAGATCCTTATCAGCTTGGACAATAACTTCCTGAGGTGTTAATTTGAGGTATTTATTTAAGCACTCTGGTATCTTCTCCGTGCTAGCAGTATAAAAACCACCACCATCAGGCTTATCCGCTGTTTTGTAATAAAGGGCTGTTTTAGGATTGAGGCTATTTTGAAACTCCTCATGCAACGCTTTAGTTTCTCGAGCGTAATTTTGCTCAAGTTCTCCTTTTTTAACCTGGTATTCTTTAATTAGCACTACATCTTGCTCTTTTTTTAAGCCCAAGTTGTCCGTCTTGTGTTTCGCAAGATTCTTCATATTTTCTCTAATACGCTCAAGCTCTAAACCTTTAGCCATATGATCTTGTGTCGGTGGATTGAATTTCGTGTAAACATCCTCATACAACTCGGATAAATCCATCGTAGAGAAATCCAATCTGCTTAATTCTTCAGGCGTTAAACCACGACAATCAGGGTTTTTAACCTCCCCCCAACCAATACCTAATTGTTGGCGTCCTTGGGTATTAATTAATCTGGCTAACTTGGTGCCAAAACAACAAAAGCTTGTCTTTTTACGAATACAGATATTAGAAAGTTTTA
Organism: Iodosphaeria phyllophila; assembly: GCA_025802455.2. Lineage (NCBI taxonomy): Eukaryota > Fungi > Ascomycota > Sordariomycetes > Amphisphaeriales > Iodosphaeriaceae > Iodosphaeria > Iodosphaeria phyllophila. The sequence goes on from JAOYMO020078132.1 coordinate 24,893, forward strand.
ATTTCTCTGCACAGTAAGTACCAATAAGCGTGCAACGCTTCTTATCCCTCCACTGGGCTAGTTCTTTTTCCTCCCCGCTACAATTTGAAAGCCCTAAACTTACACCCCAACCTTTACCCGTGGTACAGCAATCCTTAAAACTAATGCAGTTCTTAGAACATTGCCTTGCTTGGCCTTTAAAAATACCTAGATTAGCTCGAATATCGTCTTGCGCTTCTTTAAGGATAGTTAAGTAACTTAAGGCTTCCGCTAGTTCTCCATTGGCCTCTAGTTCGCTTGCAGTGCAATCGCCGGTAAAGCAAAATATCCCCTTACCATCGGTTTTAAAAATCTTTTTACCTTTCTTATCTGGGCATTTGTAAGTCTGTTTCCATAACACACAAATATTCCCTGCTTTCTGCTCGCATTCAGATTTGATTTGAACACAACCTCGTCCGCGTAACGCCTCGCATTCACTACCAGACTTTTTCGAACAACGATAAGTGTAAGTTTCTTCCCAGGAATCTCTGGTGATTGGCTCTACATCTGTTGTAGGCATGTCCGCTTCAGGATTAATAACCTGCCCTTCAATAGTCCTTGTTTCCTGCCCTCCTCTGCTGACATCTTCATAAACGCAAAAACCCTCATCCGATTTATTTTCAAGGGTTATGCATCCATCAACCCATTCATCCCGTGTAATGTTTACTTTACGATGTTGAGTTATAACTTCGCGAGTAGCACACCCGCCGCACCAGGACAGATTATCATATTTAGTCTTGCTTTTTTTAACGTTACCAGGATGTCCGACGCAGTAACGCTGCATGGTTTTAATCTCTGGAAAAACTTCAATCTCAACTATTCTGGTTTTCTTACAAGTTTTTACATACTCTTCCCCACTCTCTAAGCAAGATATTTCCTCGCCTTTACCACCTTCTTGATAACCTTCAAGTACTACCGTATCTAATGTCTTTTCAGGATTCTCTATAGCATTATTAGCATTAATGAACATGGGATCAGTTACGGTATCTAGTTTAAAGGTTTGACGTTCCCTTGCATGTTCACTTACATAGGTAGCAGCTTCATTGGTTTTTGCAGCTGATGCTGCCGCATTGGCCACACCTGCATCATCAAGCCCTGCCTCATGCGGGCTATCTGTCACATAGCTTGGCACATCGCCTAAAGCAGTATTCTTGGAGGCGTCCTGTACCGAACTTAACAAGCTACTAGCAAAGCTGTTACCTGCGTGATGCCCTTCAACCATTGCATCCGCACATAAAAGGGGTATACATACCAATAGAAGAAAGAGAGTGGTTTTACTCATTCCGCCCCTTCTTTCAGCTTTTGCGCTGCAAAATTTAAGGAAACATTGCCGCTTAAGCGATTTATCTCGGTATCAGCTTTAACTAGAACAAACGTGGGTACAGCTTGAATATTATACTGTTTGAATAACTCTGGATTGATTTCTAACCCTTCACCCAAGTCCTGAATTGCTTTAAGCATTTCTTTAAAAGAGTTGTTCTTAATACCTCTAAGCACAAGCGTTGCATTGTGTTTTGCGGCATCCCTAGCTAGAGAAACAAGACTTGCTTTGGGCATTGATAAAGATACGAATACCAACGTTCGAGGTTCTAAAGATGAAGAATTTTTACTTGTTCTTTCTGATTCTTGTGTTTTTTGCTCTGCTTGTTTATTACGGTTTTTAGAGCAATTAGGCACAACAAAAGCGGGTTCTCCTTCACAACGCCCTATGTTTTTCTCTTCTAGGTTTGCAGCAGGAATTTCTTGAAGTTTTTCCTTACTCCAAGTTAGTGCTTCATTATAGACCTTTTGTAGATCTGGTTTACCTGCCTCACTAGCAAATAAAGAGGCTATTAAGAATAAATAACTAATCTTTAAAGGAGACAACATGTACGCTTTCTCCAAATTAAATAACCAAAATCCTCTCCCTCGTATGGAAATTCCTTTCCTGAGCCCCATAACGTCTCACTTCTTCCCAACGGATAACATTGTCCTCTGGAGGTGGAAGGAATGGGGTAAATCATCTGCGTTTTATACTGCGATTTTTTGATAATTGGCATGGGGTACTTGTCGCAATAAGCTTTTTTGCCAACCGTTCCCCACAGCAAACCTTCTCGGTGCAACTTGGCAATCATCTTTTCAACTGCCAGAAGGCTTGCTTGTACACCTCCTACATGGGATGGAATAGATCCAGTAAAAGGATACAGACTACCCTGACACCCAGCGCACCAAAACAGTGTATCAAAGCCAAACCCAACTGTTGCTTTTAGACAATCCGCAGCACAAGCAGCTTGTGCAATTGGATTGCCAAATATGGCTGCCTCTGGATTTAGAATAAATGCTGTCTCATCGTCATTCCACATCGGATCAAGTTCTGTAAGATAAGCAACATCAAAGTCACCTTTTTCTAAGCAGACAAAATCAACCAGCAGTTCTAACCAGTAAATTACAGGGTATAAATACCAATGCACCTGATAAAAACTTGAGCGCATTCTTCCGCCTGAAGAATTATCAACTCCCCCATGGCTTTTAATCCCTGTTTTCATCATGCTGAGGCCGCCCATATTCACCAGACAATAAGGAGTACGCGTCACATCAACTAATCGTACTGGCTCCCAAAACGACATGGGTATGCCTATCCTTGGAAAGGGGCGCGTACACTTACACAAGATTTCTTTAGGATTAGAGGTATCTTCACCATTTGGTGATACTTTCATCCCTGCAATAGTGATCGGAAACATACAGCTCCAGCACACATCGGTAATAGGATTAATAAATCTACCTACGCATTTGCCATATAGTGGCAATAACAAGAAAGCACAGTAAAGAAAAAGTGCAGACTTTATCATGAACCTTTTTCCTTTGAGGTCTGATGCCTTGCCTCAACAAGACTTTCAATATCCGTCTTTACTTCTTCAATCTGTAAGTAGTCGCCTGCTTGAGTAACCTTTGCTGGTACCTGATTAATTCCGAGTTTTTTAGTCAACTTTCCATGTTGATCAAAGTAAACTGTTATATCCATCTCCTGCATGATTTGAAGTGGCACACCCTTTACCAGAATTACTTTAGCTTGAGGATAGTGCTTAAGCTGCTTAAATACCCAGGTAATATGGTCGCTTTCATCTCCATCAATAAACAATAATGGCTTGGTCATACTGCGATAATTTAAGGGATTAATCCGCTCGCCCTTTTTAGCAAATACCCGTCCTTCGTGGTCAGCAATATCTGATGTTAAGGTAATGCTTGGGTCATAAGTAAAAGTCCTGGACTTGGTTGCAGGAGTAATTCCTTCAACAGCTCTTGGCCGTTGAACGGCTTCCCTGCTTTTGGTAGCTATTTTCTCTTGATGATTTTGTAACTCTCCTGATTTTTCTAAATTAGCAAGCTTTCTCTGTATTACTTCCAAAAGATCAGCCTCGGCTATTTCAAAAAGCTCACCAAAAGTTCCCAAGTCTTTTGCTTGTAATGCGGCTATCATCATCAATACTCCTGCTAGTTTCATACATCACCACAGTGCAATCAATTTGCCATGCAACTGGCTCACAGGAACAAGTCCTACTTCCTGATAACGCGAATCAAAGCTTTCAGAATGCGGAGAATACAAAAATACATAACCCTTAGGAATAACCTGCTCAACGATTGGTTTAAGTTCTTTCCCTGAATCGGTATGCGAACGACAGCTACCTACACAATGGTCATTCACCCAAAGGCGTTTCTTTTGGTCATACCAGACCCCATCTCCTGCAATACCAATGATTTGCTTGATAAGATTACCTTTGTAGAAATCATTGTAAACAAGCGTTAAACCTCCCTTCTTAGGGGTTAGGATTGGAAACTGTAAGAAATAATGCTGGGGCAGTGAATCCGTATAACTTTTAATAAAGTGTACGTGTTCACTTAAAAAACCAAAGCTGAAGAATACTAAGCAAAACCACACAATACCTTTTTTAATACTTGATTTCATGCCAACCCTTCTGCTTTTAAAAACTTTTGTAGACTTTCTGTATAATCAGGGTACTTACTACTCAACACAGCACCTTTTGCCAGCAAGATAAGGTGATGTTGTTTGCCATACTCTTGAATAACCTGCTTGACGCTCCAAACAAGATCTTGCAAAACTCCAGGCGGAATAGCACGGTTTGGATAAGCACTAGCAAGGCGCCTTGATTGATCTGCGATAAGAACTTGCGTATCCACGGTACCAATACTCTCTCTATTCTTTGTTAAAATAGAGATTGCTAACCCAACTGCAACGCATGCTAAAATTCCTGAAACTATCCATAATTTTTGCTTAACGCTCATGCAGGATGCCTCTCAAGTACAAGCTGCTTTACTGCATCCCTGATACTTGCCCCTGCCTTTGTAAGCCGCTTCACTGCCTCGTAATCCTGTGCCTTCGTGGAGTACAGCAAGTTCGAGAACGGATCAAGGATCAGTCTGCCAATCGCATAACCATTTGGCCCTGTAATCATCACCTCCGCATATTGTCCCTGTTTAGTCTTTACCGATTTAAGTTGTGCTTCTTGTTGGTTAGACAAGCTAATGCGATCCAGTTTCTTTAGCTGCTCAATGCTCTCAGGCTTTTGGCTGAGCATGCACATCCAGTCTGAATTATCAAATGCCGCCTGCGCTCCTGGACTTTGAAAGAAATCATTAATGCTTTGTGTCCCTACAACCAGAGCGCCTCGGTATTTCCTTAAGCGTCTGGCAAGGGTTTCTATAAACATACCGCTTTGCTTACCTCTAAGCATGTCCCATGCTTCATCAAAGACAATATTAAATGGTGTCTTACGATCCCCTAAAAACATCTGGTTAGTAATGTTGATAATCATCATCTGCACCACAACCGCTTGCAGGTCTTTTCTTTCTTTCAGTTCTTCCAGCTCAATGACTATTAAAGAGTTATCAAGATTAACGTTACTTTTACCATTAAAGTATCTGCCGTATGTCCCTTTGTCTGTGTAAGGATAGAGCATCTGGCCTAAGTCCTTGGCCTTAGTATCATTTTGACCCATTAACCAAACAGCAATCTTGGTTATCGTTGATTCATTTTTGTGCTTCTCCCATACCTCAAGCATGGCCTGCTCAAGTAATGCTGAACCTTTATCATCTACCCCATGATTAGGAGCTGCCATGAGAATTAAAACAGCTTTAAGCATCGCCAGTGCATCGCTGGCTACTTCATCGTTATCAGTTGGAATAGTCGTAAAGGGGTTGAGGCACAATGGCTTATGCGGGCTAAATTCAATAAATTGCCCTTCAAGCAGAAAACATGTCTTTTCAAAAGACCTGCCTACATCCAAGACAAATACTCGACCACCTAATCCTAGCGTTGAAGTCATCAGCTCCTGCATGAATACCGATTTACCTGAGCCTGATCTGCCTACCACACAGACGTTGTAATTACCTGCATTGTTATCAAACGACGACCACGTGAATACCTGACCACGTCTTCCGGCAAGAACCATTCCAGGCGTTGAAGTACCTTTCCATTCCCCCTGTAAGGGCAATAAATTAGCTGATTCCGTAGATAAGGTAGTCTTGAGCTTTTGCAAACCAAGTAATCCTTTGACTACTCCTTCTCCCCACATCATGGGCAAGCTGGATAAGAACATCGGTAAATGCAGGTAACGATTAGCCTCAAGTTTCCATTCCTTTGAGGTAAATAAGTTAAGCAGGATTTGCTCTGCATTATTCATGTCCTTTGGTTTAGCCATTAGAATTACCCCAAATTGTCCGTGAACTATCCTCTCGCCACGGTTCATAGCTTCTCTGACAAACGCTAACTCCTCTGCTTCAGCCATGATGCTTGGCAAGTATTTGCCAATCGGTGAATAAGCCTGTTTTTCTACATAGGATGCTTTGGCAAGAAGTTTGGTTTTAGGATTATCTTGCTTGGGAATAGTTACCCCGTAGTGCAGCAAAAATGGACAAAGTAACTGCGCTTGATCGCGCTCTAAATCGCCAATCAATTCCCCCATCGCATGTAGTGACCACTGACTTGGATAAGACTTGGGAGCATAAGTTCTGATTTTTAAAGAGTTCTCGTTAAAAGACAAACCATCCTCCGTAACGTTTAAGTGCAATGAGTTGGTGCTTAACTGCGATGCTAAATCTTGTAAAGGATTCCACTGCTTTGTTTCTGTGTCAACTTCCTGATTAGAGGTATTAATAATTGCGCTTACTAGCGTCAATAAATCACTTGCCTGTAAACTTTGAACGGGCAGTCCTAACATTTCTAAAGTCGTTGTAATCTGAGACTTTAAACGCTCGCAAAGCTCTTGATCGGATCTAACGCTAGTGTCGCGTGGTTTGGAAAAACTAAAAAAACAGCGAAAGTTTCTCAAACAATAAGGTTTAAAGGGTGAATTATAAGCAAAACCTTTTAGATGCTCTACACGCTGTAACGCCATATCCTGTAAAGTAGGTGACTGGCCTTGACGGGCATCTTGATAACTCTTTAATTGATCACCAATATGCGGGTCTGCCCAGAGCAATACTTGTAACGAGCTTTCCTCAGGTAACGCCAGCGCAAACAAATTCGAAACTTCCTTTTGCATCTCTATACTAGCTCCCACCAATGGAGCGGTTTCAATCACAAACCCTATACTTTCCTGATTGTAGAAAATTCCACTTTTTGGATCGTACGCATCATAAGGCAATAAGTCGCAAAACTTGGAAAATGACGACATTTGTGACCAAGTCTCTTGAAACTTACTAGGGTGGGTATCCTCAACGCCCTTATCTAATCCTTTAAAGAACTTTTTCAGCATGATTACCTCACCGCATTCATTTGCCAGAACCCTGGACGCTGTAGCGTATGTACTACCGAGCTTTCGTAAAAGTTCCCCTGAGCATCCTGAAATGGAGCTAGCCATACCCTGAGATACTGCTCAGGCTGGCGATGCACAATTGTCTGGTCAGACAATACCAGTGTCTCTGAGGCAGAAAGCGGTACTGGCGACACCACAGGGGCTATTATTTGTTCCTTATCGCCAGAAAGACCCTCAATTTTCCCTTGGTCAATCATGCGGTTCACTTCACTAATTGACTTAGCCCCTACTCCTAGAGTCGCTTCACTATCAAAATGCTCCGATGCCGTTGAACAGGCTGTGAGCAGAAATGCCAAGCTTATTATTGGTAAAGATTTCATTGCGCGTTCTCCTGATTAGATAACCATGCCTCAATCGGCTTTTGGTGGTCATGCGTTTGTAATTGACTCAGTCTTTGCTGATCGTTGGCTCTAACCAGTGTGTCTCTTGAGGCTGAGCCTTCAAAAGCCACCCCTTGCGTAAAGACAATATCCACCCTACGCCCCGCTTGAACTTGAAGTACTGGCTGCATCTGCTCCGCCCGTTTAATATAAAAATCGGCATACTTCTCTAGGGCATTACTGGCACCTTTTGCCGCTCCATGCTTTAACATCTCTGGCGCTTGCATCGGATTAGTCTGCGCTAAGCCATTACTGGGCGAGAAGGTAATCGGATTGTGTGCCTGACTTAAAAAGCTTCCCATGCCTGATAAGAAGCCACCTACCGCAGCATTTCTCATCACAGCACCTGCTTTATCAACCAGAACCCCTCGAAGCCCTGCCCTGCCATCTTCCCCTGCTACGTACCCTTGAATATTCATCTCAACAACCTCACCCGTCTTGCGCTCAGTGCAAGTTAGCTTTTCTAAGCGCATGTACACCCTCTCGGAGGAAATATCCCCGTAACAAGCAGCTAATACATGACAACCTTGTAAATCACTCTTGAACTTCCTCGGTAAGGTTCCATGATCGGTAACTCGAAGCAGCACAGGTCTTGGATCACCACTTGCCTGAATACTTGTGCTGGCATCAACGCCTCCCACCATCACTGCGCTAGCAAATGCTCCTGCGGGGATCGTATTATCGACAGATTTAAGATTTTTATTGTTTTTAGCATTCACTAACGCCACAACTGTTCTTTGAATGCCTTTAGAGTGAAACCTTTTAGTGGGTTGTTTGGTCTGAGGAATTGCATTTAGAGACACAGGAGTCCCTGCGGGTGTCTGCTCAATAAACTCATCAGCACCTTGATTTTGCTTGATTTCCTGCCTTAATCCTTCAATTGAATTTGTAGGGGCAGAAGTTGAAGGAGGAGAAAAAGCAGGCTGCTGAGTTTGAGGCTGTACCGCTTCTGCTTTATTAGCAGGTTGAGATAACATCTTAACCAGAGATTCTAAACCTTTCTGCACACCATCAATACGCTGGGTTTGATTGTCATAAGCAACCTGTAACTTCTCCGCCCACACCTCCTTATTATCTAATCTTGAAGCACCACTCGCTATATCCGCTTTATAACTTGGTGACTTGGAAGGTGTATTTGTTCTCCCTCCTCCCGTTAAAACTAAAATCAAGCCTAGGATAATCAACGACAATAAGCCGATAACCCCGTAAAGACGAAAATGTTGCTGGGTCTTTATGTTACTTAGCCACTTTGACAACATCCTAGCGACCTATTACATACATAATCGTTGTCTCACCTGGTGCCAGTACCCGCTTTTCAAAACAAAATGCTAAATCCCCCTGCTTGTAAAAATCTTTCTCCAAGATATCCATGGTAAATTCACTTGTGTTCTTCATTTCAACCTTGAAGCCTTTAAACTCCCCTAGCTGAAAAGCTTCCATTAAATACGCTCTAAGACCCGATGCCGTTTTCCTATTGAATGGCTCGTCAAAACTAGGCGCTGTACCTGCGACTAACTGTTTCATAGCCAGAATTACCTGCTCCTGATAACTTAAAGGCGCCCCGTAATTCGGTGTTTGAAGTCCCAGAGATTGGGTTTGATAGGATGGGTGGGTAGATTGTGGTTGGGATTTAGCCGCATATGTATTCTTTAAAATAACTGTCGCCGCATCCCTCTCTTGCGGCTCAAGCGTCATATCCTGTGTCACCCCTGCTTCCGTAATCAGCGTAATACTTAACGGCTTCTTGCCATTCTCCTGAGCGGGCTTTAAAAATATCTGACCAGTGCTTTCTTCGGTTTGCACTTCATACGCTTCCTGATCTCCAAACACTTGCGTAATCCTGTCACCCGCTACCGCAAAACGGTTCATTGAATCACAAGAAATCACGGCTTTTAAACGCTTGTCGGGAGTTAAAGTCAGTGTTTGGCTCGCTGTGCCTGCTGTGGTGCAAAGCAAAGGGATAATAAAAAGTGGTATGAATAGCCGCATAAAAACTCCTTAAGTGTTTTTGTTCTGGGAAGATAAATCTTCCTGATCAGTGTTAATAACGATAAATGATTTTAAAAACAGCCGTCCCTTGTGACTTGAAAACTCAACCCTATAGGTCTCCCTGTGCGAACTAATCTTCTTCCCCGCTATATAACCATTCAGGTCACCCTTGATTTCCAAGGTCAAGTTTTTGGGAAATACTTCACATTCAACCGCTACAAAGTTTAAGGATAAGCTGTCTTTCTTTAGGCGTTGTTCTTCCTGAAGCAACCTTGTTTTAAATTCTCCGTAGACCTTGCTATCCACATACCTCAAGAGGATTTCTCCCTGATCAAGAATGTTCGCAGGGCTTACATCAAGCAGCAGATGCGCAAAATACATTCCCTGCTCTTCCAGGTAAGATGCTGAAAACTTATTACCTTCAATCCAGTAGCCCTGCTTGGTCTCAGCAGGCAAAAGAATAGTTTTGGTATCTTTGAAAAACAGTAATGTTGTTTCCAAGACTACAACGACCAGCAAACCAGCACTAAGTGCTCCCAAGGCATTACGCTGCCATTGAATTCTTGAGAGATTAGCCTTTTGAAATCTTAAGTTCATAAGAATTCTCTTAAGTAAGAAACAGGCAACCCTTTAAGCTTTTTTGTAGGAGGTAAATACCAATACATCACCGCCTGTAATTGCCCCTTGCCGAAGCGTTTTTTATAAAATCCCACACCCCAGTAGCTTAATGCCGAAAACACAACCCCTAGCATAAATAAATCAAGGCATACTCCTAAGAAGAATGGCCCAAGGATCATTGCCAGTTCACCCTTTGTCCAAAATAGTATCTTCACTGGGCTATCAAGGTGACTCAGGATTACATGCCGCGCCTTACTCATTAAAAGCCCAACAACGCTGTTGAGCCATCTCCTATAACAGAATCAAAAAAATGTATCCCAGCCGTTATAGCCGCTGAAATTCCGAGTGGAGTGACGGAGCCCTGAATGACTGATAAGCACGAGCCTACCACTACGGAACCTACCTTGACGATGAACATGTACGACCACACCTCCTCCTTCATTGCCTTTAACGGTGCCTTCAAAGTCTCTACCGAGCCAGCAAGTAGTGGCTCACTCAACGCCACCACCACTAACACTGCTACCGTGAAATAGATAATCCTGTTGTTCGTGTTTTCTGTCATGGAAGTCTCCTTGGTTAAATTTTTTTGAGATTTTTTTAAAATCTCTATTAATAAATTTAAAGTAAATGATTTTTTAAAAAAGCACAATGAACTTTAAAAAGTTTGATAATTTTGTTATTAGCTTATTTAGCAATAACTGAGATAGTATATGGAGTAGAGTATGAAAGAAGCAGAATGCTATTTATTATTTAATATGAATCAAAATTATTTGCGTGAAAAAATTCGTAAAAAAATAGAAGAGAAAAATTTATCTGTCAGACAACTCGCTAAACTCTCAGGAGTTAGCCCCAGTGCTTTACAAAATTTTTTAGGCGGAGTCATAAAAAGTCCTACTTTGGATACTATCTCTACTATAGCGAAAGCATTAAATTGTACTTTAATTGAGCTTATTAGTGATTCCATAAGTAACATTCCCCCTTTAACCTATAAAGAGCCTTGGAATTTTTTAATTTTTTCTGAAGCAAGTATTTTTTTAAATGAATTTAAAAATAAAAATCATATAACCATTAGCAATGATGAAGCTACAGAATTAATAGAAGAAATTTATTATTATTCCTATCTATTGAACTTAGGGGATATCGATAAAAACTTTGCTAAATGGATTTTAGAAAAGAAGTACATAAAAAAACAACTTGTAGCTTGAGATTTTGAGTAATTAAACACTACTTAATGACGTCTTGACTTCATGAAATCTTAACGTCAGTATTTACATACAAAATCGTTTGTTAAAAAGAAAGAATGAAAATCCTTGTTTTGCTCAGTCAAAAAGGTGGTAGTGGAAAAACAACTTTAGCTGTTCATCTTGCTGTTGCCGCAGAAGAAGCTGGTGAAAAAACTGTAATAATAGATACTGACCCTCAAGAGAGTGCAACCTCCTGGGCAAACCTTAGAAAATCTAGCACACCAGAGGTTACCACAGTAGGAGTATCAGAGATTAAGAAAGTCCTTGAGATATCAAAAGAACTAGGAAAAACACTTGTTATTATTGATACAGCCCCTCACGCTTCACCTTCCGCTAGTACCGCCGCTTCTTTTGGAGATTTTATTGTTATGCCTTGCAGACCAACAGCCTTTGATTTAGCTACTATTCAATCTAGCGTGCATATAACAAAAACCACAAAATCCCCAGCCGCATTTGTACTTACTGCTTGCCCTTCACGAGCGCCAGAAATAAAAGAAAGCAGAGACGTGTTATTTTCTTATGGATTTCCTGTATCACCCATAGAAATTATGGAAAGGAGAGCCTACGCAAGAGCTGTAGCAAATGGTAGTTCCGTAACTGAGTTTGATAAAAAAGGTAAGGCAGCAGTAGAAATAACCCAATTATGGAATTGGATAAAGGAGCAACTATAATGACAAGGTCTACAGGCTTAGATGCCTTTAAGAAAAAAATAGAAAACAACCCTACTTTTACAGAAGACGCAGCACAACCTATAACAAGAACTAGGGCAAAGGGAAACCGCGTGTCATTAACACTTAGGCTTGGGCGTAATCAATGGGAAAGGCTGCATCAACTAGGAGTGTCAGAGGGTACTAGCTTGCAAGAACTCTGCTTAAAAGGACTTTCTTTAGTCTTTAAGGAAAAAGGGTTACCACCTATCTGATTATGAATTCAAGACACCAAGACTTCTTGACGTAATAACATCTGTAATTTAATTGGCTCGCTTGATACGAAAAGAGTTTTTACGCCTTAAGAATTTTAGGTACCACAGCTAATAAACAATTCCACATCTTTTCATCTGTTACATCTTCAATATTTTTAATTTTAGTTTGTTCCTGCTTTAGATAATGATTATATCGTTTATCAAAAATCGCGAAATATTTTTTACAAAGAATTGGGTTAGTGAGTATATCTTTGACTTTATCTGGAAATTTTCTGTTAGAATACTTCTGAATCCATTTTATAAAAACATCGGTAATTGTTTTGTTAATCTCTTGAGCATTATCTTTATACCACTTTGCTATTTTTCCATGTCTTTCTCCATCTTGAAAGTGTTGAATAGCGGAACTTAAATATTTTTGGCTATCTTCATAATTTTGTATCATTTCTTTAGCAAGGATTTTTGCTTTTTCATTTCCATCAGGAGTCGCTAAAAATTCTTTAGCCTCTACGATTGCTTGCTGATGAGCTTCTTGTAATTTTTCGGATTTACAAAAAATCACTGCCTTTTCATATAATTTCGCATCCTGTGCACTCAACTTTTCCTTAGTTTTATTAAATATCCATACCCTATACCTAATAGGTGTTTTTTCTGGTGGAACTTTGCTTAATATATCCATAGCTTTTTCTACATCTATTTGATTTTGTGCAGCAAATTTTTCAAATAAATCTGAAAACTTCTTACTAGCTTGATGCTTTTCTATATTATTTACTTGTCTATTATAAATACCATTTTGAGAATAAATATTTATTGAAAAAATAAAACTGATTAAAAAAAATAAAACTGAAGCTTTCATTTATTTATCCAATCAAAATGCGTTTCCCAGTATTGCTCTACGAAGTCGTTAGGAGCTACAAGCCTCACCTCTCCATTACGTTCTTCAAACTTCGCACTGTGGAACCAGGAGTGGTAAACAGCTCCACCTACTGCTTCTGCAATCAATCGCCTTACCTCTTTGCTTTTTTGAGGCTCCTGTACTGCTTCTATCATTTGTTCAATTCGTAAGTCATTAGCGTCATTTTCTGGAGCTGTTTCTTGAAGTTCACTAACTTTAACACCAAGATCACCTGACCTGAGGCGATCAATGATTCCAAACTTCAATGCCCAGAACATGGATAGCTTGAACTTTTCTCCCATCAAGTAAGCGCTAGTCTTTATCAGAGCGCAGTACCTTCGCCAGTGATCTAGCTTTCTTTCAAACTTCTTGGCATAGGCACTAACTAACAAAGGTGCAAGTTCTTTGCTCATCGTAGCTTGGTTCTTTTCTCCTAGAGTTTCATTCCAAACCTTTAACATATCTTGAACAGTAGTTGTTCTTGGTTTTTTCTCGTCCTTCTCAACATTGCCTTGGGAGGTCTCCTGCTCAATTCTCATTTGTGCTTCCATTAAAGCTCTTTTTGCTTGCCTATCTGACAGTTCTTGTCGTTCTCGAGCCTTGCGTTCATACTCAGTTTCCTCAGGATTTTGCTCCAAATTTTTTAAATAATCGCTCTGCTCCGCTTGGTTAAAGTAGAGTGTTGTTTCTGCAAAGGTAATAATTTTCATATTCTCCTCTGAGTCAAAATTAAAGTTATCGGATTTATTTGATTTATTAATATCTTTGTCAGTAGTCTGTTGTGGATAAGATTTTTGAAATTGGCTTATACTAAGGCCTTCAGGTGTATTCCCATGGTGACATTTTGGCACGTTGCATGGTGACATTTTGGCACGTTGCATGGTGACATTTTGTCCGTTTAAATCACTTTTTAATCTAGATTTTTTATCTTTTCCTTCCTGAATGACGATAGAGATTTTTTCGTGGCAAATAGCATAAGAATTAGTACGGATACGCTTATCGGAAAATTGTTTATCTATTTTAAGAATTTCAAGCTCGCTAAACCTAGCAAGAATGCGTCTTACATGTCGGATAGAAAGACAACACTGTTTAGCAAGCTCTTTAGCCGTATTGTAAATCCACAAGGATTCATTTTTTTTCTGCCAGTAGTGAATTTGGCTTAACACTTGGGTTGCAGCTCTACCAAAATGCTCAATTAGTAAGGGTTGTGAAAGAAGAACAGTATCATTTTTTAGTAATTTATATGTTTGCATAATTAAACTTTCTTTTGTTATGCACCCGAAAAAGTATTTACTAGAACACGCTTGTTGTGTACCCTGTACATACTTTGACTAGTGCGTGAATCTTGGAATTAAATTTAGAGCTGGCCTGCATCTACAATTTCCAAAATATTCATCTAAAACCAGCTAAAAGCTGGTTTTTTAGCATGTGCATATAATTGATTTTCATCTTAATTTCTCCCAGGAATAATTAGGTAACAATTCTCTAGCTTTAACCTTCCCTTCGGTTGCTTTTTCTATTTTTATACAATTTATAGGAGATGGAGACTTTCTTCCATTTTTCCAGTCTAATACTGATTGATAAGATGTATCTGTATGATTGGAAAGTTCTTTAGCCCCTCCAACAATACTTATGGCTTTTAAGATTAAAGGCACATAATGCTTTTCTTTTAAGACATTCATTTTTAGATTTCTTTTTTTAAAAAATATAAAGAACTTTATTAAGAAAAAAATAAAAAGTCAATAACAATACAGTTACTTTTCTTGTTGACTTACAGTAACTGCTGGGTTACTCCTATATACAGATGCTCTGAACTGTAACTCTAAAGTGGTTGAACACATTCACATAGTACAACCACTTTAGCTATCAGAGTCTTCAACTACGTTTAACTTAGCCGAAGGAGAATATAAGATGACGAATTACATAGTAAATATCAACCCTGCTGACACAGCGGATTGCATTTCAAGAATATATCAAGAAGCACATAGGGTTTTAAACAATACGGCTCTTGAGGACGAGGATGTGGAGTATCACTATTTGGTTCTTCAAGACAGCATCAAATCCTTCGAGAAGAATTTCAAAGATTTCGAGGTAGCTTTTAAAGACATGCAGTCTGACCTTCTTGACCTAAAGGAGGCTGTAGCATCTCAGGGTAGTTACGAAGAACCAACTTACCAACTAGCAGCGTAAGGAGGGATTTATGAACACGAAAAAACTTCTTATTGTCCTTTCTACAATAACGCTTCTCTTATTCTTTGCGCTAGGAATTAGGCTGCTTTGGAATGCAGAGGAACAACATAGACAAATAACTGCCTTAACCCAACAACTTGAAGCACAACAAAAACCCATAGGAGGCGATGATGAAGCAACGTCTCATTAAGTTTCTTAGGGAATGCCTGGCACAAGATTTGTTCTTCCAACAAGGAATATGGGGAGATAAATATGATTAATATTTGGGAATATAAATCACATAAGGTTTGGGATATTCAACAGCAAATTAAGGAATTAACCAGGCAGGATAAGATTTATAAACCTCTCTCATACATCTCTGAATGGAAACATCAGCAAATTGCCAAGAGGGAGCAAGAACTAGAAAAGCTGAAAGCACAAACTAACGAAGTAACGATCAGGAGGATAGCATGTTAAATTACCAACTTTTATCTATATCAAATAATAATGGGTTTCCTGTTAAGAGTAGTGAAGAACTAAAGGAAAACATTCTAGCATCAGCAGGCATTACGGAGCAGCTTATGAAACTCAGGCATTTGCAAGTGTTTCGATCATCCATCGAGAAGGAAGAAGAGCTAATAAAAAGCCAAATCAAGGACTATATGGCAGAGCATGAAATATTAACAGATTTTGAAGGTTTGCCGTTGGTATCTTTCAAGACGCACACAAAAACCGCATTAGATACGGCGAAGTTCAAGGCATCGCATCCTGACTTGTTCAAGATGTACTGCAAGGAAAGCAGCGTAAGACAATTCAGGATATTTTAAGGAGAAAGACAATGACGCATCAAGTATATAAAGCAATAAACGCAGTGCAATCAGAATTAGCAAGCGTTGGCATAACTAAAAACCAGAAGAACGTACAGCAAGGTTATAAATTTAGAGGCATTGATGATATTTACAACGTAGTTTCGCCGTTTCTTGCCAAGAATGGTTTATGTATTTTGCCGAGGATGATATCAAGAACTGTAACCGAGCGCGTAACCAGTAAAGGAGGCGTTTTATTTTACGTAACGGTAGATGCGGAGTTTGATTTTGTATCAGTAGAGGATGGATCCAGTCATACGATCAAGAATTATGGGGAGGCTATGGATTCAGCTGACAAGGCAACGAATAAGGCGATGTCAGCAGCTTATAAATATGCGTGTATTCTAGTGTTTGCAATTCCTACAGTAGGAGACAATGATGCAGACGCTCACACTCATGAAGTTGTGCCAGAGAAAACGCCTGTAAGTGAGCTAATAGACCTTTGCAAGAAGGAAGGTATAGAGATACGGGAGTTTACAGGTTATTTTGGTATAAGCTCGAAGTCACAGGATAAAGTTGTAGATGCAGTAAAGAATTTTTCCGTTATGGTTAGAGCGTTTAAAGATGTTATGAAAGATGAAACAGCAAGAGAAGCTCTCGCTGCCTAGATTTTCAAGGGCGTTGTACACTAGAGGTTTTGGCAACGTCCTTAACCCCAAGATGAGGAAGAACCACATGTTTAAGAGATTAAAGCGATTTTTAAGGCGCAAGTTTGGCTGGTTTAAACGAGGAGCCACCATTAGCAATATTCGGTATAAAGGTTAAAAGGATTGAAGTTATGAACATCGAAGTAATATATGACAAAGAATCAAAATCAGCGAAGGCTTCTTTTGATGGATATACATTTTATGCTTTTCTTAATGAGTGGAAAACAGTTGAGAGTACGATGAGAAAAGCTAAACAAGGTTTGGAATACTATCTTCAATACCTTGACCCCAATGAAGAAAAGGTCACAGAGAATTAAAAAGATACAGGAATAGATATGCAACAACATCCAAAACATGACGAAGATTTTTACAGTTGGGCTATGGCTACAGCTACTTTATTAAAGAACAAACAATACCAAGAGGTGGATATGGATAGTGTGATTGAGGAGCTGGAATCTATGGGTAGGGGCGAGAAAAGAGAGTTGGTTAGTTGCTTAGCACAACTGATGCTGCATTTGCTGAAATGGCAGTATCAACCAACTTTTAGAGGTGTTAGCTGGAAAATCAGTATTCTTAAACAAAGAATGCAACTGCCAAGAATATTAAAACAAAATCCTAGTCTTAAGTCTTTTTTAAATGAGGCTATTGTTGAAGCCTTTAATGATTCTAAAAAATTAGCCATTGAAGAAACAGGTTTAGATAAAAGAACATTTCCCTTTCAGTGTCCTTACACCATTGAGCAGATGCTAGACGAGGAGTTTCTTCCTGAGGAAAAATCATGTTAATAGGGTACGCAAGGGTAAGTACAGCAGAGCAGAAATTAGACTTGCAGCTTGATGCGCTGACGCAAGCAGGCTGTGAAAAGATCTACGAAGATCAGGCAAGTGGACTGAAGAAAGAACGCCAAGGGATACAGCAGGCACTAGAACAACTACGTGCAGGTGATACGTTTGTAATTTGGAAACTAGATCGCTTGGGTAGAAGCGTGAAGGACTTAATCAACTTTGTTGAGTCTTTAGAAAAGCAAAAGGTTAACTTCAAGAGCTTAACTGATCATATTGACACAACAACATCCCAAGGCAGGTTTGTGTTCAACATCATGGCATCCCTAGCACAGATGGAGAGAGATTTGATTGCGGAGAGAACCAGGGCAGGCCTTGATGCAGCACGAGCTAAAGGGCGTATAGGTGGCAGGAGGCGTCTTATGACGGAGAGTAAGATTGATGCGGCAAAGAACCTTCTGACCTCAGGAGCTCCAGCCAAAGATGTTGCTCGTAATCTTGGTGTATCTGTACCTACTCTGTATAAATGGGTGCCAGCATCATCGGTATCTTTTATAGGGGGAGCACTATGAGTAAGGGATTTTATAACCCGCTGACTGACCCAGATTATATGTCACCCCGCATGCGAGGATATTTTAGTAAGCTCTTGAAAGCTCAATTAGAGGAAGCTATTAAGCAGGAAACCCTACTACGAGATCTTCTGTTAGAACATAAGGAAAAAGAAAGTGATGTAGTAGATGTCGGGATGCAGGTTATTAGCACAGAAGAAACGACCATAATACTTAAACGAACTGAACTACAACGCTCCCAGCTAGAAAAGGCAATCCAACGCTTACGTCATGGAATGTACGGCTACTGTTCAAGCACAGGTGAGAAAATCGGAGTGCCACGGCTTTTAGCTAATCTAACAGCTACACTTTGCCTGGAAGAACAAGAGCGGCAAGAGAGAACTTCGAAGGCGCAGCGAATGAAGTTGTGAAAATCTAAGTAAGACATAATAAGCAATCGAAATTTAAATTTGAGTAAGTATGGATTTTAATGAAGACGTTAATATTATTTTACCTGAGGGTTATGTATCAACCACAGAATTATTTGAAAAGGTTGGCCAATCCTTATTAAAAAACCATTATACAGGAGAGAGTATATCTTTTTTCTGGGATATACCTTCTAAGAAAACATTAATAGAAGTGCTTACTTTTGGCTATAAGGTCTCATATGCTTTTGAACACCATTCCCAATGGTTTTCTAACAATCAGTTTTCTATAGAAGAATTTAAGAAAACAACTTGTGCAATTTTCTTAACATATATTCAAGAAATTGAAAAAGATAATACGTGGCCAGAATATTTTAGCGAAGTCATGAGAAACTGGGAAATCTTTGGCAAGAAGAATTTAATTCTTACTGCCGCAGATATCAAAAAATATAGTCGCTTAAGGAATTCCTTTATCAAGAATGAAGAACAAGACGATGTCGTGGATGTCAGCCTTAATAAATCAAGCTCCATAGATATTTTAATATTAGGAGTTATTGAAAGTCTTCTGACCTATTTTGTGATCGAAAAATTTATTAAAAAAGGTATTTATTCTAACAAACTAACAGTTAACTTCATGGATAAGGACACAGGAAAAACGACTTGTTTAACAAGAGAAGATATTGATAAAAATTTTCAAAGAAACCTGCTCTTCTCCCTTCATTCGTCTATAGGTACTTACGAAACAAACCAAACTCATATGGGTTATATTAACTTTAAAAATAATGAAGTAATAAACCTGTGTTCTAACTTGGCAGGATGCACTATACGAACCTCTGAATACCGTTCAGAGTATATGAATGTAATGTTTGCAGCCATTGAAGAATTTAAGATTACAAGAGAAAATCAGCCCAAGAAAGACGATTCTCTTGTGCCATGGATAAAAGCCAATGCTGACAAGTATGGGATATCTAAAATATCTGAAAAAATTGCCGATAGCATGGCTACGATAATTAGAACGCAAGAATCAGCTAAAAAAGGCCGGCTAAGCCTTAAGAAAAAACCTTAATTTTTTAAATTCGTAGGAATAACAGGCTCAGCATCTCAAAAAGGGGTAACCCCTTCTCTTAACCAATTTAATAAAACCCTAGTGTTTCCGCGGTTAAAAATGGGGTAACCCCTAAAAAGATCAACAATTATGCGGCTTTCAGAAAAACAACCTAAGCATACAGCCATTCTCAGAAGGGGTTACCCCTTTTTAACCTATGGGGTTACCCCTTTACCCCATACACAAAACTTCATTCCGACGGTTAACTGGTAACAATACAAAAGGAAGTAAAGAAAAAAAATTATGAAATTTGATAAGCTTGTCGACAGCAAAGAAGCTGCTGAGATTTTGGGATTAACAAATCATAAAACGCTTCACGTTTGGGCATCCAATAAAAGGTATGACCTACCTATTGTAAAAATAGGGCGTCTTCTGCGCTATAAAATGAGTGATATCGCGGAGTTTATTGCAAAACGCAGACTTACACAGGAAAAGGCTGAAGAATTTGCTGATGCTACCCCCCCTATGCAAACCATGATTAAAGCTGATCGCAGACATGCTTCCTCCCTCAGGATAAAGGAAGAAGCACAAAGTTTTATGAAATTCAACAAAGAAAACGTCTCTCACAACAGAGACAAAACTAAACACCTAAAAAGAATAAAGAAAGGCGCTTAATATGACTAATCATAACACACATTCAGCGGATAGCACCACTCAAAATTTTGAAAAATATAAAGCTGAATTCAGAGATTATATAATCTCTCAAGGTTTTGCCCCCCCTCATTTAGATGCAATTGAATTAGGAGAAACTGCTCGATTCTCCACTAAAGCAGACAATACTTCTGATAAGTCAGGTTGGCTCATATTTAAGGGGTTTATAGGTTTCTTCGGGGATAACAGGCATCAAGAGACAAAGCAGTTTTGGAAAGCTAAAAGAGAAAATCTTTCTCAGGCTCAAAGAAAAGCTCAAGAAACTATGGTTAAGGAAACGGAGAAAGAAAATTCTGAGCAAGTAAATAAAAAACAATTGGAAGCTCAAGCTGAGGCTGAAGCGATACTTGCTTCGGGAACTACAAAAGGTGTAAGTGAATATTTAAGCAGTAAGCAGGTTGATGCTTGTGGCTTGATATTTAATCAAGATGAACATGGGGCTTATACAGGAGTACCTTTAAGAGACTTGGAAGGTACTTTATGGAATATTCAAAAACTTTATTCTAAAAAGTTGGATGGCTCTAACAATAAATGGTTTCTTAAAGACGGCAGGAAAAAAGGCTGTTTTCACTTAATAGGCGCCGCTATAACAGAATTACAAAATCATAGCAGGGTTTTTGTTTGTGAGGGGTATGCTACAGGAGCCTCAATTCATATGGCGACTGGCGAACCAGTTATTATTGCTTTTGATGCAGGTAACCTTGTTACGGTTTGCGGTTTACTTAAAGATAGCCAATTTACTAACGTGGTACTGGCTCCTGATGATGATGCTTTGAAGAACTCTAAACGTAATGAAGGACTAATTGCTGCAAGAAAGATTCAAAAAAAATGTGGCTTTACCTATATCAAACCCGTTTTCAATAAGGATTTATATTCAACATTGCCTAGTGATTTTAATGATATCCATGTTGTAGAAGGATTAGAAAGAGTTGCAGAGATTCTTAAAAAAAAGAACGCTCTTGTTTTAATAGATCATGTAAACCCTAATAATTCTGAAGAAGAATACGTATGGAATGATAATGAAACGTGCTCATATAAAATTTTAGGTGTTGCAAGTTATGCAACCGATAAAGAAATAAAGCAGGCTTATCATATACGCTCCAAGCAATTTCATCCTGATCTCAATCCTAATGATTCTAAAGCATCTTTTAGGTTTAAAAAAATACATACTGCATACGAAACTTTGAGAACACCTGGTAAAAGAGCTAAATATGATAAGCGCATGCATGAGGAAGACGAAGCCTCTAATTTTGAAGAGGCTGGCCAAGATAATGACTGTCCAGATATAGATTACGATCTGCTTTATAAAAGTTTTCCCGAAGGTCATTTCAATTCAGCTACACGAGAAGATTTTAAAAGAACAATTTTAGTGTACCCTAGTTCAAAAACTAACTTTTATGGAACTGGTAAGCAGATTGCCAGCCGCGTCAGTAAAGATATGTTAGAGAAGTACAAAGGCCATATTATATTTGATGGGTCGGATTATTGGGGATTTAACGAAAAATTTTGGCAGAAACTTTCTCACAATAAAGAATATTCGGAGATCACAGGATGGGCACTTGAATATGATAACATTCCTTACTTCTTGAAAGTTTCTAAGAAAGAAGATCTTAATACAACGAAAGTCATAGTCAGGATTAAACTTACAAAATCTGACATTTCCTTAATTCATGATGTTATTAAGAGTCAGTTTGTAGATACAGAATTTTTTAAAGTCTCAAAATCTCTAGGAATTCCGTGTTTCAATGGGTTTTTAGAGTTCTCAAGGAACGGGGAAATTAGGCTTAATAAGCACGATCAAAAGTTTAAAAATAAACATATTATCGATGTCGAGTGTGACGAAAAATGGGCAACAGATGATTTTGTATTATCCTCAAACTCTTTAATTTATCAACTTTTGAAAGGAAGTTTTAAAGAGCTGCCTGAAGATGAATTTAATAAACTCATTACACTTTTTTGCCAAATTCTGGGGAGCGTGGCATCAGGCGCAGGTAGAGATTTAGGTTTGATAAGTCCTTGCGCTTTCTTTTTAATAGGAGAAAAAGCTAACAACGGTAAATCACAATTTTTAGAAATTCTTACCAATTTTGTACATGAAGATTACATATCTTCGATTCAACCTGAAGGCTTCAAAAACAAAAATAATACCTTTGACCTATATTATTTAAAGGATAAGTTACTGAATTATACCAATGAAATAGCTGACGCAGGAGTTATCTCATCAGACATTTGGAAATCAATTGTAACTCATGAAGGTGTTTCTGCGCGTGATCTTTTTAAATCAAATATCCGTTATTATCCTAACGCCACTCATTTTCTTGCAGGAAACCAAATGCCTGTATTTAAAGGAGGTTGGGACAAAGGTGTGCAAAGAAGATCATACGCTATCTATTTTGAAAGAGTTATTCCTAAAGAAGAGCGCATCCCTAATATTTCTAAAAAAATTATTAAAGAAGAAATGCCATTATTATTACGTATGGCAGCCTATGGCTTAAGTTCTTTATTGCAATCTAAAGATTATATAAGGATTAATCACTTCGAGAAACGTTTTGAGGATCATATTACTCAAGCTGACCCCCTGCTTGCGTGGTTTGCCGAATGTATAAATGTAACAGGGATTTCTACAGATAGAATATCTAGTAGAGAGGCTTATAAACATTTTCAGAACTGGGCAACAACCGTAGCTAATTATTTTCATGTAATTGGTGAAATTTTATTTACCCAACGTATCAAAGGAATTGATGATCCTAGAATTAAGTATTATCATTCTGGGAATTTTCGAGGGTTTACAGGAATAAAATTAGGTACTGTACCCTCTCCCCCCCCATCTTCTTCTGTACCTTTAACCTCTCAATTGTTAGGTGGAGCTTCAGCTCATCCTGCTCAAACAGCAATAAGCATAGTACAAGGTGAATGCCGTATTTTGCAACCATCTGAAGTTCAATACAAATTTATTGAGTTTCCAAAAGAGGCACTGCAAGAAGTCACAAAAATGGTGGATGAAGCTTTAGCCAATGGAATTACTTTAGGGATTGATTTGGAAACTACGGGATTAAACCCTCATGAAGGTGCAAAAGCTAGATTATTACAATTGTCAAACGGAACTGAAACTATTGTTGTGGATTTGTTTAAAACGGGTGGACTTGAAGCTTTTGCAGAACCTCTTAGTCGTATAAAAGCAGTTGCCCATAACGCAGTGTTTGAAATGAAATTCTTAAAAGTAGCAGGAATTGAGGTAGTTTTAGACTGCACTATGATTGCTGTTCATACAATATGTATGGATTTTGCTAAACAAAAAGGGAGACTGACGCTTCAAGGATTGGTACATCTATGCTTTGAGATAGTGCTGGATAAGCAGCAGCAAGCTTCTGATTGGACAGGAAATTTAACACCTGAGCAAATAAAATATGCAGCCCTTGATGCTTACTATACGAAGCATTTATGGGAAGGCTTAAAGGAAGATTTGCTAAAAACTCACACTGATCAAGGATATATTAATACCCGTGACGCACAGCAAGCTATTGTTGATATTGAACTTACAGGAATGCCTTTTGATAAGGTAACCCATGAAAGCTTGATATCAAAATTAAAGGCAAAAGAAGCAGACCTATTAGGAAAATTACAAGTTGCTATTCCTGATGTTAAAAACTTTAATTCTGGTAAACAGCTCACGGTATGGATGATAAAGCAATTCAATAATCCTGATGATGTAAATAAGTGGGAAAGAACTAAAGGTAATGATTTGATAACAGATCAAAAATATTTAAAAAATCATTTACATCTGTTAAAACCAGAAGCTCAAGAAATATTGAATAACCTATATATTCCTTATAGAGAAATAGAGAAAAAGCTTAACACCTACGGAGAGACATTTTCTAAAGATTAC
The DNA here is from genome assembly GCA_025802455.2 of Iodosphaeria phyllophila. Lineage (NCBI taxonomy): Eukaryota > Fungi > Ascomycota > Sordariomycetes > Amphisphaeriales > Iodosphaeriaceae > Iodosphaeria > Iodosphaeria phyllophila. The sequence continues at coordinate 48,847 of JAOYMO020078132.1, forward strand.
ATTTCTCAAGGTACAGGAAGAATACATAGCCAAATACTTCTTTGCGGTACTAAAACAGGCCGCACCTCCAGTAATGAACCTAATATCCAACAAACACCTAGAGATAATGAATTTAGAAGTCTTTATAAACCTAATGCAGGCAGAAAACTTGTTATAGCAGACTATTCCCAAATTGAATTAAGAATAGCAGCTATTTATGTAAATGAAACCACTCTCCTTAAAGCATACGAAGATGGAGTAGATACACATAAACTTACCGCAAGTCTTTTACTTCATAAAACGATTGAAGAAGTGACTAAACCAGAGCGACAAATGGCAAAAGCGGTTAATTTTGGGTTGTTATATGGTCAGAAACCACATGGACTTAAAGATTCCGCTAAAACTTCTTACGGCGTAGATATGACCATTGAAGATGCTGCAAGATTTTCTAAACAGTGGTTTGAGCATTATCCAGCTTTTAAAGTCTGGCATGATAAATCAAGCATTAAGCCTTGGCAGGCAAACGTATCTATTAGTACTCAATTAGGAAGAACCCTAAACTTTCATGCCAAGGTAGGTGAAAATGGTGAAAATGGAAAATGGTTAAGAGATACTCAGGGTAAAGTGATTTGGCAGATAGAGGAAGGCTATCATTATTGGAACCAAAATACTTACCTTAATACTCCGATACAGGGAACAGGCGCAGATTTGCTACTTCGAGCTATTGGTCAATTACATGAAAAATTAAAGCCTTTTGAAGCTCATCTAGTCATGATTGTGCATGATGAAATAATTGTAGAGGTTGATGAACAACATGCAGAAAAAGTAAAAGATATTCTTGAACAGACAATGATTGAAGCATTTACGTTTATTTATCCGAAAGCCTGCACAAAAGCATTAGTAGAAGCAACAATTGCTAATTCTTGGGGAGATAAGTAAATGTCCATAAATTGGGATAAGGTTTTTCAAGATGTTTCTTTAAAAGAGCTTAAGAAATTTGTAATAAAGCATGGGTGGACACAAGTTGATGTTTTTAATGATGAGCTAGTGTTTTTTACTAAGCCAGATAATCCTAAGCAAGATATCGTACTACCATTACGTAAGAATATTCAGAATTATACTTTTACTATGCTTGAACTATTAGGTGATCTAAAAGAGTTTGCTGGAGCTAGTGTTTTTAGTCTTTTAAAAAAACTAAGATTATAAATTTTCTAGAATTTTCTGGTAATTAATTTGAACTGTATATTTATACCGTATCCCTTTTAAACATTAAGCTAATTATTACTTTCACTGAAAATTAATGGTCTTAACAGCCAGTTTTTAAAAATCTCCTCAGCTGGCTCGAAAATTTTAAAAACTGGCTGGTTAATTTAGGAAAGGTGGTTATCCTTATAACCCTTGTGAAATAAGGCTCTTAGGGCTTTTTATATAAAAAAGATAACGACCAGCTTTTCTATAAAATTTAAGACTGGTTACTCATTATTCAAAAGCTGGCTGCTATTTTAGCTTAAAAACCATGCATAATTAAACAGCCAGGTTAGCAACCAGCTTTAAAATTTTCTGAAACTGGCTAGCTGTTTTTTAAAAACTGGTTCCCTCATTGAGTAATTTTTTTTCATTTATTAAGGTTAAAATGGCAATATTATATCAAAAAGAAAATAGCCAAAAGTTCTGTAACCAGCTCCTACAGCCAGGTTGGACAGGTTGGACAGGTTACTTTTTAAACTGTCCGCCTGCTCAGCCATGGTGACAGCCAATGTGGACAGGTTGGACAGGTTGGACAGGTTTTTTAGCTTACACATTAGTAAAAGGTTTTTTTTCATGGCTTTGCAGCTGGCTAGTGGTTGCTGGTTGTTAGCTTAAAGAACCAGTTTTTTTACAACCAGCCTAAGAATTGAAGAAAAAAATAATTTTTACAGTAGAAAATATTTTTTCAAAACCTGTCCACCTGTCCACATTGGCTGTGAGCAATGGTTCCAAGGGTTTTCAACCTGTCCTTGGTTTGTCCAACCTGTCCACATTGGCTGTGAGAGCCAGTTGTAGTAATTACTTGGTATTTTAAAACAAACGACTGCCCGATAATTAAGCATCACCTGAGCGGAATTCATCCCCAGAGTTATGAACTGATTTTGTGGGTAAGTTTTTGTCTCACGAGAAAATCTTTTTATTCATTAAAAAATAAAAAGGCTTAAAGGAATATTGCTATATCCAATTATATAAAATGGAGACTAAAGATTGGACTGTTGAATGGGAGAAGCTTGCTAGGAAAGCGTTTAATAAATTGGATGCAAGATTAAGAACCCAGATTGAGCAGCATTTACAAAAGATTATACTTGCTCCTACTGCCACGGGACATGGGTTAACGGGTGATACAAAATCAGGGCAGTGGAGTTACGAGGTTACTAAGAACTACAGAATTGTTTGTGACCTTCTAACGCCTGAAGGAATTATCCTTATCAAAGAAGTGGGCGACCATAAAGCTACTTATGGGAAACAGCCTAAGGATTATTCCAAGTTTTTGCAAAAGAAAACGACTAAAAAATTTAGTAAAGAAAAGCATGCCGAGTAGGACTTACAGCCAAGTAATCTAAATAGAAATGTAACAATCAACAATCAAGAATAATTTCTTGATAAAATAATAGGGTAAAATAAATAACAGAGGTTATACAAGTAGCTTTCTTACAATAGCCTGCGCGCAGTTCCCCATATTACCTCTTAAAAAAACATATTGACTAGTCGGGTTAATATTATCATTTTCACTCATATAATTATGAAATAAAGTGCAATTATATCTTTTTAATGTTCATTTTTTAGTCTATGATAAAATCACCAATAAATAAATAAAGGTTAATAATGCCCCCTCAGTTAGGCTCTATTGCTTCTTTAATTAGAAACGCACGTACAAATAAAGAAGCAGGCCAAATTTTACATAATTTCTTTAACCCAAGGCAAGCAGCTAAAAACTTGCAGAAGAAGGGCGTAAGGGGAGATACAATACTTGCGCATATTAATCCTCAGGAAGCACTGATGTTAAAACGTATGGGTGGTGAGGGTTCAATAAATAAAAGTACAGGATTAAAGCAATACCCCCCAAATGAATCAGGTTTACAGCTTCCATCCAGAAAAATCTTTAAAACTCCGCTTAATAGCCTTAACAATATGAAGAGAATGAGTCAAAATTTAAGGTTACGCAGTCCTGTAGAAAAAGCAGTTTCAGAAGGCTCAGACAACTCAGCTGACAATTGGTCATGGCATGAGGTAGAAGACATTAACCCTAATTATCAGTTTCCTTACAGCAGCGGGTGTGCACATTCCACATTACTTTCAGTTATGCAAAAGAAAAATTTGCTTGGTAAAGATATGGACCTTGATAACTTTGATAAATATCAAAACAATTTGTTTAGGAGCATCCCGAAAGGTCACCCGCGCAGATCTTTGATGGATAAATATATAGATCAAAAAACACAATACAAAAGGCTGCAAAAAGCAATGTGGCAAAAGGATAAAAACGTAAGGGTAAAAGCATTTGACCCAAAAAATCCTTTTAAAAGAAAAATCAGCGGGTTTCCTATGGAAGAGGCTTTAATGTTACATGGTCTGGACTATAGAAAGACTTTTAATCCGACACCATTGGATATACATAATGCCATAAGAGACGGTTTTATTCCTTTACTTTCTCACACTCCAGAAAATGAAAATTTTAACAATCCTTCCGATTATAAACATAGTATGTTAATGAGATGGTCTGAACGAAATAAAGATCCAGAGAGTGATATCGCCTATAGATTAAGGGCAATGAATCCTGCGAAGATTCCGATGAAATTCAATGTTATGAAAAAATCCCCAAATACCTTGGTAAATGGGCATACTAACGATAATTACACCCATCTTGATGGGAGGAAATACACCCAGTCTTTTCTGGATAATTTTGTACCATCTGAAGGAGATCCTGTTTTTGATCCCGGCGACTCTATAGCCACTCTTTTTAGTGTAAGGTAGCTTCTATTTCATTTAAAACAGAAAAAACTCGTTCTTTTTCTTTTTTAGAGTCGAAAGCGGCATAGAACAAATAATTTCTTTTTTGGTTATGAGTAACAATAATTCTATTTATTGATTGTTGTAAGGTGGAGGTATGAATTGTTTTATAAAGATTTTCAAAAAATATATTTCTGCTTTTATTTGTTATATATTGGGTCATTTCATGGAGTCCGATATCTATCCACTTCCATGACATTTCCATGGCTTTATCGGGGATAAAATCTTCCAGATTTTGTTCATCAGGCAAAGTCCATTTATTTGATTTATATACTGATGATGGAGAGAAACCCTGTCTTTCCAAAAACATTGGGGCGCTTGAATTCTGGATGTGTTGTATATGCACATAGATATATTTTTTATATGAGGGATCAGTATAGACAAGATCTATTTTATCAATTTCCATTGATTTAAAGTTAAAGAATGTTTTTGCTCTATCTGCATTAATTTTAGCGAAGATTTCATTGATATCACAAGTAACCTGGGAATCTTTATCTTTTTTTTTCTGGGCTGACATGTCAAAGGAGAAAGCAAATTTTATTTTTGGAGATTTATTTGTATATTCTTCAACACATTTATCCATGGCCCATAAATGGCTTGCCAACAATAATCCTAACAGGAATTTTTTCATGGAAGCAATTCATTTTCAATAAAATATTGTTTTAGAAGAGGGGTGATATCTTCTTGGCGGTGATAGGCCAGAGAGATTTTAACGGTCCAATCGCAGTTATTCGACCCAATCATTTTATCATCGAGGTAGAAAAATGCTTTTACCTGTTTTATCGTGCCATGTTTATAGCAGACCTCAATATTATTTTTGAAGCCGAACTGGATTGAGTTTTCGTTTTCGATGATATGAGCTCGCAGAGATTTTATTTTATCAAGGTATGCGAGATAGGTTTCATTTTTTTCGAAAGCGGGATCTTTTTGGATGGAATTGTCGTAATTATTTTGAATGGCTTTGAACAGGGCTGAGGTCATATCAGGGGTTTCCTGATTTTCCATACCGAATAAGGTTCGCACCATAATGAAGGCGGCTGCAAGATATCGTTTCATAATATGTTCATTTGTTTTTTTTTAATTTAGCATATTTTCTATTGCGAAGGAAGAAAAAACGCTATAAATTATTCTGTGAGACCAAGGCATAGAGCCAGTTTCACAAGTGCGCGAGGATGTATAGGGGTGTGACCTGAATGAGACTCAAATGCGCGAAAAAAACGACGGAAAATCCAGCAAATCTGCGGCTAAGAGGACATGAGGTGCATGAAACTTTTCTGTGCATATATACTCTTTTTTCTTACATTACAAATGGGATTAATGAAATCCGATGCATTTGTGCACTAATGGCTGATTTCTGCGGATATCGAGTACCAAAAAATTACACTAACGTACACCTCATGCACTAATGCATAAAAATGAAAAATCTGATTGTGGAAACGTGTCTAATCCGATAAGATAATGCATTAACTTTTTAGTGAAAAATTCAGAAATGATAAACTTTAAAAACTTCAGAACTGCATCCCGAATATCAAATGAAAGCTCGGCATCAATAAAAGATGAGACTACAAATTTACTGAAGTTTTCAAATCGTGACGACCAGATAGCAGAATTTGTAATCCAAGATATCAGGGAACTATGTGGATCACTGCCCACTTACTCTGAAGGAGATTTTTATGTTTACGAGGAACATCAGTGGCGGGTATTGAATGATTACGAATTAATGTGCTGTATCAATGGCTACAATGGTTTTGTATGGTATGTGAAGTGGAGCGAAAGCAAAGACAAAGCGATATATGATACTGTTGTAATAAACAGACAACGAATGAGCTCTATTGAAAAGATAATCTATGCAAAAATTGCAGATAAAGATTTTTTCTTAAAAACTAAGGAAGGTCTGGTATTTAACAATTGTTTTTTAACTATTAACGAGGTTTGCCATCCGGTTATTTATAACAATTCAGCCACACACAAGCAGAGAAAAAAACAAAATAAAGATTTAGACTTGTCTATTGATGAGCTTGAAAGGCCGTTTGACTTCAGTGAGATAAGTGAAGACAGTTATTTTTACAAACTTCTTTTGCCTTTAAAAGGAAGTTTTGAGAAAGAAGAAGGATTTAATGAAGCTTTAATAGTTTTAGCAAAGGTTTTTGGATCTGCTTTATTTGGACTTGGAACAAAAATTAAACGCCCCAAAGCGATTGTTCTTGAGGGCGATGGGGACAACGGCAAGAGCGAAATAATAAAATTGCTTGAAATGTTTTTTACAAATGATCAACTCAGTTCTGTAAAAGCTTCTATGTTTTTTGATGAAAAATATAGGGTAAGACTAAGAGGTAAAAGCCTTAACAGGGCTGAAGAGTTGAGTGAAGATATAAGCCCTGATGATTTTAAAGCCATAATTAGCGGTAACATTATTAGCGGCAAGGATCCCTACCAGCCTGTTTGCGATTTCGCTCCGATGGCGCAGCATATTTTCTCAACAAATTCAATGCCATTATTCAAAGGGGGCATTGATAAGGCACTGAAGAAACGTATTGGAGTCTTGAGGTTTTTATCTTCAGTAAAAATTGAAGACCAGATACCAGATCTCGCGCTTAAAATATTTACCTATGAATACAATCTAGTAATGCATTTTGCAGTATGGGGAGCCTGTAATTTAAAGAGAACTCAAGGCTTTGACAATAACACGCTTACAGAGGGAACATTTAATGCTCTTGCTACCACTGACGTTGTTGTTTCATTTATTGCAGACAAACTGATGCAAGTAGACGGGAATGTCTGCGCTCTTTCAGAAATTTATGAAAAATTCAAATTTTATTGCCAAAAAGAATACGGAGTCCCAGAAAGATATTTGCTTTCTTACCGTAATTTTATAAAAAGGCTGAGAAGTAATATGCCTGCTTATTGTGTTGAATCAAGGCATTCTATTGGCCCCGTTCTAAAAAATATAATGGTAAAAATGGTTTAAAATGGAACTGAGAAATTATCAAAAAGAAGCCATCAATGCATGCTTGAAAGATCTGAGAAGTCAAAAGTCATCATTACTGGTTGCTGCAACTGGTGCAGGAAAGACAGTAATGCTCTGTCATATCATTAATGAGATGCTTCCAGTTCTCAATCGAGTTTTGGTCGTTCAACATAGAGACCACCTTACTGCTCAGAACAAAAAAACCTTTGATGGTCTTTTTAATCACGAAACTGCCGTATTTAATTCCACAAACAGAGACTGGTCGCAAGGAAGAATTGTTTTTGCCATGGTGCAAAGTATTGATTCCTGGTTAAAAACCAACTCCTGGATACCAGATTTTGATTTTCTTGTGTTTGATGAAGCCCATCATGCTATGGCTCCAAGTTACACCAATATATTGAGAACTCTTCAAAAAAACCCCCACCTGCATTTGCTTGGCGTCACTGCCACACCTTCAAGGCATGACAAAAAGGGTATGAATGAGGTTTTTAATGAGCCTTCCTACATAATAAGAACTGGAGAATTAGTTGACGCAGGCTTTTTAACGAAACCCAGAATTTTTGCAATTCCAAATAACTGGGATTTAGAGAAAGATTTTATTGAAGAACAAACAGAGACAGATCATATTTCTCTTAATATTGAAATAAATAGGTCAATCCTTAAGGAGTGGAAGAAATTTAAAGGGGAGCGTCAAAGGTTTAAGACAATACTGTTTTCTTCTCGGGTTGAACGAGCGCAAGAACTTTGTACCCTGTTTCAAAACAATGGCATCATTTCTGCTCATATTGATGGCAGCACAAACAAGGCAGCCCGGGAAATTATTATAGATAAGTTCAGAAATAACGATATAGAGTTAATGACAAACGTTGGTTGCTTTACCGAAGGATTTGACGTTACAGATATTGAATGTGTGGTGATAGCAAGAACAAAACCACATCATGGCCTTTATCAGCAAATGGCTGGAAGGGGTTTGAGGGTTCATGATGGTAAATCAGAATGTTTTATTCTGGATTTTGGGCACGCATCCAAACTTTATGATTTACTTGATGTAAGAGTCGATATGGAAACTCCTGAAAAAGGAGACAATCCGTTTGAAGAGCTGATAGAGAAAAATGAAACTGTACCAGAAAAGCCTTTTTTTTCAGAAGAGGTTAAGTTAAAAGAGCTAATTCGCAAGGATTCAATTTATTGGGTTGAGGTTGAATTTGAAGATGAATTGTATTTTATAGCTTCTTCAATGGATGGTGAAATTAAAGTTATTACATCTAAAGAGGAATTTCCATACCTGGGTGGATATATGTGGGCCAGAAAATCTTATAAAAATTCTTTATACAAACAGGAAGTCAGCAAGAAACAGCGATATATTTTAAATAAATACGGAGTTTTAAATGAAATAAAAAACAAATACGAAGCAATAATCGCAATAAAATTTATAAAGGAATACAGGTAATGTTTAAAAAAAGAACTTTTTCAGAAAAAATGTTAAAAAAAATAAAACTACATAATGCAATAAAAGACATAGCGGTAGGAAAACAAAAGCCCAATTTTGTTTGCTGCCCAGCTCATAATGATACTAATCCTTCGGCTCATGTTACTCCTAATATAGACGGGGATATATGGTATTGTTTTTCTTGTGGTGCTGGTGGTGATGTTATTAAATTTGCAGAATATCTCTACCGTTTAAGTTTTGTCGAAGCTTGTTACCTTCTTGGAGCTAATGCTTCAGAGCAGCAGGAATTTACGGCAGAAGAAATACGTATAAGATCTGAATTAAAACACAAAGAGCGTGAAATGGCACGTGAAGAAGCAAGAAAGGCAAAAATACACTATGCTTTTGATTATTATCAAAATCTTGATGTAGATAGTGAAAAATTTGAAGTTTATATAAAAAATAGGCTGGGGATGGATCCTGCTAGTAAATTTATTCTACCGGCCAGACGTGGCATAGGGTGGGATGCCATAAACAAGTGTGCGGTTATACTTTTAAAAGATGAAGATAATACAATAACAGGGGTACACAGGTATTTTTTAAACGATGATGGTAATGATTGTGTAAAAATTAATGGAAAAAGAAAAAAATTAAGTTTAGGGCACGTTAAAGGTTCTGTTAAATTTATTGTAGAACACGAGACATATGATATTAGGCGTTGCATTGTTGCTGAAGGAATAGAAACTGGAGTAGCTATATCATATCTGCCTTTACTGAAATTTAGAGACGCAAACATATGCTGTGCAATATCCGCTACAAATGTTCCTAACCTCGATTGGTTGTTTTATAAATATGACACAATATGCGTGGCAGGAGACAATGATATAGCTTCACGTGAGGCTTTTGAACGATTGAGGAAGCTATGTCCGGATAATAAAACAATAGAGTATCTTACACCTCATCATTTTGGTTTTGGTAATCGTTATGATGGGCAGGATTTTTTAGACTTTTATTTAAAAAATAAAACTTCCTGTTGACAGCGTTGTTTATATGTGTTTATATGTATTTATAAACAAAGGGAGAAAACAACATGACATTAAAAGCAATCACACCAAAAGAGTTAAACGAAATCATTGAAAAGCACAAACTTTGGTTAGAAGATGATACAAAAGGAAAAAGAGCAGACTTGCGTTATGCAGACTTCCGTGGCGCAAACTTGAAGGGTGCTGTAGGCATATCTGAATAAATAATAGAAAAAAGGAGAATAACATGGAATTAAAAAAAATTACACCAGAAGAGTTAAAAAAAATCATTAAAAATCACAAACTTTGGCTGGAAGATAACACAAAAGGAAAAAGAGCAGACTTACGTTATGCAGACTTCCGTGGTGCAAACTTGCATGGTGTAAACTTGCGTTATGCTCTCTTGAGAAGGGCAGACTTGCATGGGGCAGACTTGTGGCGTGCAGACTTGAAGGGTGCAGACTTACGTGGTGCAAACTTGCAGGATGCAAACTTGTTTAAAACAAACTTAGAGGGTGCAAACTTGGAGGGTGCAGACTTGGAGGGTACAAATGTGTTTAAAGCAAACTTTAGAGGAGCTCTAGGCATGATTATAATAGAAGAAGGAAAAAAATAACATGACAGAAAATAAAAAATCACCAGACGCACACGAAGAAAAAATAGAGTATTTTACTCTTAGAAAAGATTATGCATATTGCAATTTTTATCGAGAAAATCCGTTAAGTTTGCCTGAAATGAAGATGGCTTCACGTTTACGATTAAATGCAGAAATATTTGACAATGATCTTTTAACTGAAATCTCTACATGTAAGGATAAAATATTTCTTGCTTACAAAGAAAACTCATATAAAATTTACGATCAATTTAAAAACAATAAATATTATATAGATTATTTTTCATTAAAGGATTGTGTGATTTTTATGTTCAAATATCCTGAAAATATAGAAGAAAATCCATTAATTATAGAAAGAGAATAACATGACAGAAAAACATACATTAGAAGAATATCAAAAAGCTAACCAAAAACGTTATAAACCTTTCAATGATGAAAAGTTGGATATTTTAATGGATCTTGGCTTAAGTCTAAAATTTATTAAATACGCAAAAATACTAAAAGTAGATACTTTTATATCAAGCAAAAATTTAAAGACAAGATACGTAGAGATTAATATTGAATTTAAGGGACTTCTTAATTTAGATTATGTTGCTAGTTCTCTATATACAGAATTATGTGATAGCAAATATTATTATTTAGATAGATATTATCCAGGGTTTGTTCAATTTACTTTGCAATATCCAAAAAAAAGAAAGCCCCCCTTTAGCCCCGTTTATGGAAAGAATAATGGCTATACATTCAAAGAATATTTAGAGGCTAACGCAGAAAGAGCCAATCCACTAAGTCTTAAAGAATTAGCTCTTATAGCAAAACTTGGTTTAGATATCGATTACCTATTAGATAATGACGGTATATTTTGTGTAAGGCATCTACCTGTGCTAGATAAAATAGTAGTATATACAACGGATCCGATATTTTTTGTAAAAAAAAATAAATATTATCTAGCTAGGACTGCTACTGCCTGGTGCTACGAAACAATTTTTAAATCCCCTTGTAAAGATGATGTCTAAAATGAGAAAAATCACATCAGAAGAATTAAAGAAAATCCTTGAAGATCACAGACTCTGGAGAGATGGTGCAAAAGGGAAAAAAGCAGAGTTGAGTAAGTTAGATTTGCGCAATGCAGACTTGCGTTGTGCAAACTTGGGTGGTGCAGACTTGAGTGGTTCAAACTTAAGTAGGGCAGACTTGCGTGGTATAGATTTGTATAGTGCAGACTTGAGTGGTGTAGACTTGCGTTGGGCAGACTTGGGCAATGCAAACTTGCAGAGTGTAAACTTGGCTCGTGCAAACTTGCGTTATGCAGACCTGTGTTATGCAGACTTGAGTAATACAAACTTGAGTTGGACAGATTTTAGCTATACATACTTGAGTAACGCAGACTTGCGTGGTGCAGATTTGTATGGGGCCGACTTGCATTATACAAACTTGTATGATGCAAATTTATGTGGGGTAGATTTGAGTGAGGCAAACTTGCATTATGTAATTTTGGAAGATGCTCGGGGCACACCTAAAGAACTAAGGGGTAAAATAACATGTCAGTAAGAAAAATTACATTAGGAGAATTAAAGGATATTCTGGAAAATCACAGGATTTATCTGGAAGATAATAGAAAAGGAAAAAGAGCAGACTTACGTTGGGCAGACTTGAGTTATGCAGACTTGAACTGTGCAGACTTGCATGGGGCAGACTTGTGGCGTGCAGACTTGAAGGGTGCAGACTTGGAGGATGTAAACTTGGAGGGTGCAAACTTGAAGGGTGCAAACTTGAAGGATGCAGACTTGCAGGGTGCAGACTTGCAGGGTGCAGATTTGAGTTATGCAAACTTGGGTGGTGCAGACTTGCATTATGCGCTTTTGTGTGGTGCAAATTTGTATGAAGCAAACTTTAAAGGTGCTCTAGGCATAACTGAAGAGATTCAAAAAATAATAGAAAAGGAAAATAATATGACAGAAAATTTAATAAAAAATACGCAAAAGAGGTTAGAATGTGTTGAAAAAGATATAGAAGTGCTCTTGGCAAAATCTACAGAATTGTTTGCAGAAAGAGCCAATACCCCATACAAATTACAGCAAATCTTGCAAAATCACGAACTCTGGATGGAAGATTATACAAAAGGAACATGCGTAAACTTGAGTGGTGTAGACTTGAGTGGTGCAGAATTGAGTGGTGCAAAATTGCGTTGCGCAGGCTTGCGTAGGACAGACTTGAGTGATGCAGACTTGAGTAGGGCAGAATTACGTTATGCAGATTTCCGTGGGGCAGACTTGATTCATGCAAATTTGTGTGATGCAGACTTGCGTAATGCATACTTGAACTGTGCAGACTTATGGCGTGCAGACTTAAGGGGTGCAAACTTGGAGGGTGCAGACTTGAGTGGTGCAAATTTGTATGGAGCAAACTTGGAGGGTGCAAACTTGAATGATGCAGACTTGAGTCGTGCAAACTTAGAGGGTGCAAACTTGGAGGGTGCAAACTTGGAGGGTGCAAACTTGGAGGGTGCAGACTTGGATGATGCAAACATGGAGGGTACAAATTTGTTTAAAGCAAACTTGGAAAAAGCTTTAGGCATGATTGAAAAGATTAAAAAAATAATAGAAAAAGGAAAATAGTATGAGCGATTACCAATCATTGAAGTCAGAAGGAAAAACAAATAACCCTTATAAAGGGGTAATACCTGGAAAATACAACGCTGTCATAAAGATAATCAATAAAGATAAGGAGCATCCGTCAAATGGAAAATATTTAATGATAGGCTGGGAACTGCTGGGGACGCCTGAAGAAAGTGGAAAAATGGTATTTGAGAGTTTTTATTTAAATCATCCTGAAGAAGAAAAAAAAGATATGGCCAGAAGTATTTTTGAAAGAGAATTGGTCGAATTTTTCTTTTCAGAGGTTCCAGATGAATTGAATTTTAATATTTTTGCTGGGAAAGAGGCAATTCTTGATGTAATCAATACTCTTTCCAACGGCCGAGTATTTACTAAAATAACAAAGAAATATAGGAGTACAGATGAAAGTCTTTCCCAGTTAAACAATGAAAAAATTAATGATGAAATTCCGTTCTGATTTAATCAAGTTAATCATCCCTCCCTATAAACAGGGGGGGTATGAATTAAAAAATCCCCAGACAGAAGCTGAAATAGCTACAGTATTTGCCAATTGGTTAAGAAAATTAAGTCTGGATAATAATTTTCCGTATATCTGGATCCATGTTCCGAATGAATTTACTGGAAGAAAAAATTCTGTTTTTGGAGCAAGATTAGCATGGCAAGGAAAACACGCTGGTGTAGCTGATTATATTTTTTTAAGTTCTCGTGATTGTTTTGTTATTGAATTAAAGAAACAGGGTGGTATTTTATCTCCTAAACAAAAATTATTCAAAACTTGGTGTGACAGTCTCAATGTCGAACATTACGTTGCTTTTGGACTTAATCAATCTCAAGAAATTGTTAACAAAAAATTAAAGGATTATAAAAATGTACATTCAAGATCAAGATAAAGATCAATTACTGACACGCAAGGAAGCTGCGGAATTTCTTAGGCTTAGACCAAGCACACTGAGAATGTGGGCTCATACAGGAAAATATAATCTTCCTTATATTAAAACATACGGTAAAGCTTTATACCGCATGTCTGAACTTAAAAAACTATTGGAAAAAGAAAATATAAAAGGAAAAAAAACTTCCTGTTGACAGTGCTGTTTATTTGTGTTTATATATATCTATAAACAAAGGAGAAAAATAAATGCTTACAGATGAACAGAAAGTACTTCGCAGGGGATTTATTGGAGGTAGCGATGCCTCGGCAATATGTGGATTGAATCAATACAGAACCCCCTTAGAGGTATGGAATGAAAAAGTACATGGATTGTATAAAGAAGTTGATAACTACCCTGTCGTGTTCGGAAATCTGACGGAGTCTTATGTTTTACAAAAGTATCTGGAACAATCTGGGAACACACTCAAACATCTGGATTCTTGTTTGTTTCATTCAAAAGACCATTCTTTTTTAGGAGGAAACGTTGATGGTATAGTAATAAAACCTGACGGGACATTTATCGTCGTTGAATTAAAAACAGCTGGACTTAACACCATGAAAGAATGGGGTTCTGAGGGCAGTGATGAAATACCAACGAATTATTTAATGCAGGCAGCCCACTACTCAATGATTACGGGGTTGGATGTAGATATTGCAGTTATGTCTCGTGATAATGGAAATTTGAAAATATACCATTACAGGCGTGATCTAGCATTAGAAAAAAACTATCTAAAAAAAGCCTTAAAGTTCTGGGAGCATGTACAAACAAAAAATCCTCCTGCCGCAAGTACATATAGAGAAAGGGTGAGCCAGGTTTACTTTAATACAAGCGAAGAAGTTTTATGCCTGGCAACACCTGAAGCACTGGAAACGTACAATGCTATAAAAGCAAATAATTCATCCATCGATGCCCTTGATAAATTAAACGATCAACTAAAAATTTATTTGCTTAACAAGATGGATAACTCCACAATTTTAAAAAATACAGAAGGTAAGACACTTGCAAAATGTATTGAAACAACAAGGATCACTTATGACACAAAAAAAATGCAACAGGATAGTCCTGACTTTATTAAAGGTTATGCAAAAACTACAACATTTAAAAGTTTAAGGATTATTTAAAATGGCAAAAAACAATCTTGAATTAGTATCTGATAAAAAAAATATGGAGGGGATAACTTCATCATTACCCTCTGATATTAATGGACAAATGTTTATAAAAAGTATTCAAACAGAACTCAGGAAAAACCCAAAATTAATGAGCACTACCCCTGAAAGTTTTCGCAACTGTATTATGCAAATAGCCCAGGTTGGGTTAATACCTGGCAGCGTTAATGGATATGTTTACTTGATTCCTTATGGAAATATATGTCAATTAATGCTTGGCTATCGAGGAATGATGGCTCTTGCAAGGCGTTCCAATCAAATATTGGCCATTTCAACAGAAGTGGTTTATGAGGGTGATATTTTTGAGTATGAATTTGGTACCACTCCATATATCAAGCATGTTCCTTCATTACAAAAATCCCCAAGTATTATTGCCTCATATGCTATCGCAAAATACACAAATGGCAGTGAGCAAATTGAAATCATGGGTAAACATGACATTGATAACATAAGGTCTTTTTCTAAAGATTCTAACGGTATATGGAAAATGCATTATGCAGAAATGGCAAGAAAATCTGTAATCAGGAGGCTGTTTAAATATCTTCCAACAGACACCTCTATTATGGAAATAGTTCAGGCAAGTGATGAGGCCGAATTTAACGAGCAATCTCAACCTGCTTCAATGTCTAAAAGTAAGACTCAACAAATAATTGATATTCTTGAAAGTGAAAGTGAAAGTGAAAGTGAAAGTGAAACAAAAGATGAGATTAATAACAATGACTAATTTACACGATACCCTGGTAAGGAGAGTTAATGAATTTAAATTATCGGTTCGTTCTGCTAACTGTTTAAAGAATAAAAATATTTATTACATCGGTGATTTAGCACAACTTAGTGAAAGCGAAATGTTAAGCACGCCAAGTTTTGGTGAAAAATCACTCAACGAAATAAAAGATATTCTGAGAATTATGGGGCTAAGGTTTGGAATGACTTTACCCAGTGACTGGAAAGACAGTGTAGAAAATAACCCAAAGAACAGTATCCATTTATTAACAAAAACAATTGATGAATTGTTAGAGGAAATCCATGCAAAAGCCAATAGAATCCATGAAGTTTATCATGATTACTTTAACCAACAAGGAGATAATTAAATGTTTGATACTTATGATGTGATTTTGCTGATTTTTATAGGTTATTTATTAGGAATACTTACTGGAAAATCTTATATTTTTAAAAGGATGTGGAATGATACTGCAAAATTCTCTCCTATGTATCATATTGAAAAGTTAACACCCCATCATATGATTATAGAAAGAAGGAAATAATGGATAAAGATAGAGCTTATTTTATTGTGACTTTTTTTTCTTAGCTGCCTGTTTAATTATTAGCTGCTACCCCCAGGATCTTGGGGGTGGGGGTAATAATTTTCAGACTTGATGGATTAAAGATATGAAAAAGATTAAGAAAAGGAAAATAGTATGAAATTAAAAGAAATTACATCAGAAGAATTAAGGGAGATGATTGAAAATCATAAGCTTTGGTTAGAAGATAGAGAAAAAGGAAAAAAAGCAAACTTGAGTAGTACAGACTTGAGTTATGCAAACTTGAATAATATAGACTTGCGTTATGCAAACTTGGATAATGCATACTTGGGTGGAGTAAACTTGAGTGGTGTAAACTTGTGTGGAGCAGACTTGAGTAATGTAGACTTGCATAACGCAATTTTGCGTTATGCAAACTTGCAGGGTGTAAACTTGCGCAATGCAAACTTGAATAAGGCAAATTTGGATAATGCAGATTTGTTTGATGCAGAATTGCCTGATGCAAACTTTAATGGTGTAAAATTACGTTGTGCAAACTTTACTTATGCAAACTTGCGTGGTGCAAACTTTAGTTATGCAGACTTGAGTGGTGCAAACTTGCGTTATGTAAATTTGAGGAAGGCAGAATTGAGTGGGGCAGACTTGAGTTATGCAAACTTGGGTAATGTAAACTTGAGTGAAGCAAACTTGTATCATGCTCTCTTGTGTTGTGCAGACTTGCGTGGTGCAGACTTGCGTGGTGCAAACTTTAGTCATGCAAACTTGCGTGGTGCAAACTTGGAGGGTGCAAACTTGCAGGGTGCAAAATTGTGTAGTGCAGACTTGATTCATGCAAACTTGCGTGATGCAGACTTGAGTTATGCAGACTTGAACTGTGCAGACTTGCGTAATACATACTTGTTTAATGCAAATTGGCATGAAGCAAACTTGGAAAAAGTTCTATATGTGACTGAAGAGTTTGAGAAAATAATAACAAAACAAGTAAAAATAACATGACAGTAATGACATTCAAAGAAATCACACCAAAAGAGTTAAAAAAAATCATTAAGAATCACAAACTTTGGTTAGAAGGTGATATAAAAAGAAAAAGAGCAGACTTGTGTTGGACAAACTTGAAGAATACAGACTTGAGTTATGCAAACTTGCGTAGGGCAGACTTGGGTTATTCATACTTTAGGGGGGCAGATTTGAGTTATGCATACTTGCAAGGTGCAGACTTGCGTGGAGCAGGATTTAATAATGCAAACTTGCAAGGTGCAGACTTGAGTGGGGCAGGCTTGAATTACGCAAACTTTGCTGGAGCAGAATTGAATTATGCAAACTTGAGTGATACAGACTTAAGTTATGCAAACTTGCAAGGTGCAGACTTGCGTACAATAGCATTGCGTAATGCAAACTTGTATGGCGCATACTTGTATGGCGCAAACTTGTGTGGAGTAAACTTGTATGGAACAAACTTGTGTGGTGCAAATTTGTATGGAGCAAACTTTAAAGGTGCTCTAGGCATAACTGAAGAGATTCAAAAAATAATAGAAGAAGGAAAAACAACATGAAATTAAAAGAAATCACACCAGAAGAGTTAAACGAAATCATTGAAAAGCACAAGCTTTGGTTAGAAGATGATACAAAAGGGGAAAAGGCAGACTTGAATTGGATAAACTTGCGTTGTGCAGACTTGAGTCATGCAAACTTGCGTCGTGCAGAATCGGTTGCTTCATACTTTTATTGCTCAAACTTGCGTTATGCAAACTTGAGTTATGCAGACTTGCGTGGGGCAGACTTTTTTAATGCAGAATTGAATCATGCAAATTTGAGTGGTGCAGACTTGAGTTACGCAAACTTTGCTGGAGCAGAATTGAATCATGCAAACTTGAGTGGTGCAGACTTGAGTTATGCAAACTTGCGTAGGGCAGACTTGCGTACAATAGCATTATGTAATGCAAACTTGTATGGCGCAAACTTGTATGGCGCAAACTTGTCTGGAGTAAACTTGTATGAAACAAACTTGAGTGGTGCAAATTTGTATGAAGCAAACTTTAAAGGTGCTCTAGGCATAACTGAAGAGATTCAAAAAATAATAGAAGAAGGAAAATACTATGAAAATAAAAGAAATTATCTCAGAAGAATTAAGGGAGATGATTGAAAATCACAAGCTTTGGCTGGAAGATAATACAAAAGGGAAAGAAGCAGACTTGATTAGAGCAAAATTGAAGGATACAGACTTGAGTGGTGTAAACTTGAGTTATGTAAACTTGTTTGAGGCAGATTTGCGTAGTTCAAACTTGCATGGGGCAGACTTGATTCATGCAAATTTGTGTGATGCAGACTTGCGTAATGCAGACTTGAACTGTGCAGACTTGCGTTATTCAGTGTTGATTGATGCAAACTTGCGTGGCGCAAAATTGCGTAATGCAAACTTGAGCGATGCAAACTTGAGTGGTGCAGACTTTATTAGTGCAAATTTGAGTTATGCAAAGTTGCAAGGTGCAAACTTGCAGGGTGTAAACTTGCGTAATGCAAACTTGCGTAATGTAGACTTGCGTTATGCAGACTTGAGTGGTGCAAACTTGTATAAGGCAAACTTGCGTGGTGTAGACTTGAGTGGTTCAAACTTGTATGGTGCAGACTTGAGTAATGCAGACTTGCGTTGTGTAAACTTGGAGGGTGCAAACTTGGAGGATGCAAATTTTGAAGGTGCAAATTTTGAAGGTGTTCGAGGATCAACTAAAGAGCTAAGGAAAATAATATGAAAATCAAGGAGGTTAAAATGACTTTTAAAAGAAAAAAAAGATACGAACATTTTAAACTAGTGATGTTTAGAAAAATTCTCATAGCCTCCTTTTTGGGGGCTTTTTATTATACTTTTTTACCTGATTACCATCCTGATGATGCCATATATCAAAATACAAAATACTCTATCCCGTATAAGAGAGGAGCACGCTCATCAAAAAAGAAGCTGCATTAACTGACCTTTTACAGTATGTTTATAGTAAGTCCTATTGGGTATAAACTATCACCAATAGGACTTTCCTCTTGCTCCCTGCATTGGTCGCTTGTACTGATCTAAAACAATAGAATTGGTTTTTGGTATTCTATATAGTTCCGTAGGAGCACCTATATTATCAGCCTGCCTGTTAGCACGGCTTAAAGAATTACGCCTTGTCATGCCAAATGATGGACGTCCGGGCCATATATTATTTACATCTAAAGTATAATCAAGATAATGTTCTTTTTCATAATCAGCTCTGGTTAAATCAGGAGAACGTGGAACATTCACAGGTGGCGTTACCAATGGGGCAGCGGCTGGTGAAGCAATATCCTTCTGGGGCACCGAGTAGAGGGCAGATTGATTAGCATATGGAGATATTCCCTGATCAGGTATAAAAGCATCCGGATGCAAAGTTTTTCGTTTCCCTGATGGCTGTAATGACTGGTACCATTTCCTGTAACCATCCGGAGCATTTAAATAATTTTGTTCACCATAACTAGGTTTTTCACCTTTTGGCAGAACTATTTGACCCATGGAAATTCCACTTTTTGGCCCCATATACTCTGAGGGCTTCTTTCCCATAATCATGGTTGCCTGAGGAGGAGTAGGGGTCCAATCCTTATGTTTAAACAATGTTCCTTCGTCACTCTCATCCGTCTCAGTTGGCAGATCAATTGATGGCTTTCTGTATTTATTTCTACTCATCAACTCATCAATCGTCATAGGTTTTTGTTTGTTTTTAACATTTTTATAAATAATTCCAGGAGATTGAGCTGGAAGTGTTTTGTTTTTTCTCATTAACTCTTCTAAAGTCATGGGTTTCGTTTGGAATAGCCCTTTAAACCAATTTCCTATGCTTTTTCCATCTTTATGATGCTCTCGTCCTCCACCTAATTCCTGCTTTAATATTTTCTCTAACTCTTCAACGCTTAAGTTTTCTAAACTCACATCCCCTGAAGTTTTTGAAGATTTAGGCACCACAGGCATATAAAATCTTGAATTTGGTTTTTTAGCTTTATAAAACTCTTTTTGATGTTCTTCTTTTGGAGTGATTTTATTCAATGCTCTTTTCCATAGCCTTCTTTTATCAGGATATAAAGAATTAGGATTATTGCTGAAAGACTTGATAACCTCTTTGGCAAAAACTTGTTTATCCTTCGGATCTGTAATGGCATTTAGTATCCTAGAGGGAATATAAGCTCCTTCAGAAGCTGTTCGTGTTGCTAGTTTAGTTGGCTCTCCTAAATTACGGGTTTGCTTTAATATTTCTGTAATATGAGGTTGTTCTAAGTTAGCGTAATCCGAATAAATTTTATTAACTATACCAAAATTACGTTTAACCTCAGGGCCATACTTATTCTCTATAGCATCCATGATATTATCTTTAAAAATTTTCTCTTGTTCTAACAAAGCTCTTCCGGCAGCAGATGTTATCTTTTTACCTGGCTGTCCAGCTCCTTGAGCGCTAGCCGCATCTGATAATTTTTCAAGCTTTAATTGAATATTCCTGTAAGGAAGAGAGTCGAGTTTTTCTATTTCTTTTGAAAGCTTCCCCACTGTCGTTCCCGCATACTCTTTTAATCCTTTACGGTCAAATCCCACTTTTTGGTCTGCAAAATATGCTTTCATATTCTCAAGTGGAATCGGAGTTTTCGCTATTTTTAATTTATCCTTTACCGAGGATCCGTATTTTTCATATAAGTCTCCTATTTGATTTTTTCTGGCTTCGAGCGCATCTGTGATTATCTTATCTTTTTTAGCTAACGATGCTCGTGGAACCCTATTTCTTCCTAAACCGCCTGTAAAAGCACCTGCTCCAGTTCCTATGAGAGAGGCCATGATTTGATCTTTCCAATTAGGATACTCAACTGATTCGATATATTTCTTACTGGCTAGAGTACCACTTCCTACACCAATAAGTTTCCTAACAGTTGGTTTGGCTAATGCTATCGTTTTTTTAGCGGCTGCAAGGAGCTGAGGCGAATATTTAAGCCCTAAGGGTATTAATTTTGAAGCTGCTTTGGCGGCAGGATGAACAGATGCGGCTGTTAAAACAGCGCTTCCAACATCAGCAGCGTTATCCTGTAAAAACTTTTTTATTTTAGCTAAAGATGCTTTTGGTTTAGTTTCTTTAGAAGAAACATTGTTTTCCAATTCCTTAACCAGTTCCCGTTCTAATTCACTAACGGATAGATTTGAGTAATTCATTATTTTTATCCTTTTTCTCTAATGCAGCAGCAATTTCTTTTGCTCTTTGTGTTAATGGAGGAGATTTATCTTGAAGGAGCTCCCTAGGCTTAGGAATATCTCTATTGAAATTTGGATCATACCTGGAACCTATTTCGATTTCATCCTCTAAATCTTGTAAGGCAGCCTCTCTAAGCTCCCTGATAACTTCCCTGTTAGCTTCTTTTTTATTAGTTTTGCTTGGTTTTTGTCGTTGCAAAGCTTCTAATAACCTCACAGATCCACGACCCTTAGATGCTTCTAAAGCATGTGTAGCCAATCTCTCTTCGGCTTTTCTAAATATATCCATATCTGCTGTTGTGGTTCCCTTATCTTGAAAAGCAGATGCCAAATCATCAGCACCCCCAAATGTCACCCATTCTGAAGCAGTTCTCAAAGCTCCTGGGAGTTTTCCAGTTATACCTTTTTCGTTTAATTCATCCATTTTATCTAAAGTAGCAATGATTTTTCTTTGGGTGGAAGCTGATTTTGTATGAGCGTGCAGCTTTTCCAAGTCTGTTGGCTTAAGAAGACTTGGACCGTTGTTTTTAGCAAGTTTACTAGCGTAATATGATTTTTTTAAATCCAAGTCTGCTATAGCTTTATCTTCCATAGACTTGTTATGTCTGGAGTTTTCTCCTAATGCTCTATTTTTAAAATCCCTGCTTTCGTAACCACTTAATATTTTTTCCAAGTTTTCTTTGGAATTCTGCTGAACGGTTGCGCTCGCTACACGTTTACCTTTAATATCAGGATCTATTGTATTGGCAAAGTTTTCAGATCCCCCTATATCTCTGAAAGCATTGGATAGACTATGCGCCAGAGTATCGTATAAAGTCGGGCTGTATTGCTTTGTATTCTCAGCAGCTCTTATTCCTTGAGCTAATTGTTGAGCGCGCAATATTCCAATATCAATAGGGTTTTTTACATTGCCTCCGTCACTATAATTTTCACGGCTTCTGATTGCATTCTTTAAACTGTCCATTAAACTAACCTTCTTTTGATTAAATAATGTATTGTCCATAGCCTCCTGCTCCAGACTTCCTCCGCGTGCTTTCATTATTCTTCCCCCAGCAGCATAATTTTGCTTCTCTGAGAGATGACCTGCCACCCCACCAATCAGGGATGCTGCTATTCTTTCACTTGCCCCACCTTTATGTACTTTTTCCTTGTAGTCAATTTGTGGATTGGAATAAGCAGGAAAACCATGTTTAAAATGCAATGCTTTTTCTATTTTATTTTTCTCATGGTCATGCAGTTCTTTTGCCTTTCCTCTTGCAAAATCATACACAGCCTGTTTTTGTTTGCGCGATTCATCTCCATGCACAACCCTTCTATCTCGATAATCTCCTAAATCCTTGTTTATCAACTGGTTAATCTCAGCAGCATGGCTTGATTGTCTCAAACTATTTTCCAGTCTATCCATGTATCTTTTGTCAGATCTGTCTGAAATATTTCCCACATGAGAAAACATATCTCGTATTCGTTGAGAGCGAAGGGCTTCATCCTCTATATCCCTGCGTTTTTTCACAGCATCTTTATAAGTAGTACTGGAGCTCAGAAAACGGCGAGTTCCTTGTCCTTTGTGAGCATCCTCTTCCTCACGCTCTTTTTTCTTGAGCTTGTCTTCAGCATCATATAATCCTAGCAAGCCTTTTGCTTTAATAGCATCCTTATCAGGGTTATTACCTAAAATAGTATCAAAGTATCTATCAAAATCATTTTTGTATTCTTTATCCTGACCTGCTGCAATATTTTCGTGTTTCATGTTTTTAGAAACACTATCTTTAAGATTTTTTAAACTTTCATGAACATTAGCTGCTTTGTATTTCTTATTGTACTTGGCATTAGCTTTTTCTAATTCTTCATTCAGAGCTAATTCGTCTCCCTTATACTGGAATTTTTTATCTGCCCTGTGCCTGCGGCTAATAAGATTGTTAATATCTGTATCCCGAAAATTAGAATTTCCATCCTTACTAAGTGTAAGAGGGTTAAGTATTTTTTGTACCTTGTCTTTTGGCAGTTTTTCCAAGTCTTCGTCTGTAAATTCTTCCTGATCTTCATTTGTCCTGTCAGTGTATTGTTCGTGATGTTTCTTCAAAAGTTCCTTAAGCTCGTTGAGTTTCTTATTCTTACCCCCATCTTTTTGATCGTCTGAGCTTGAACTGTCTGGATTCAATGGTGCAGCCTGTCTTTTGATTGTTTGTTCCTTTCTGTCTTCTTTTTCGTCCTTTACAGATGTTTTTGTATAATTATAGGGTTTATTAAGCTGAAGACGGTTTATAAAATTCCGTGTTTCTTCTGATTTTTCAGCGTTAGGCTGGTAATCTGTGTGTTTGATGAAATTTTTTACTTTTATTTTTTCATTGTACTCATCTTCCGTATCAAATAAATGAGCACTTTCAGGACTTATTTTAGCCTGTTGAATTAGTTCATTATAAATTATTTTTTCTGTTTCTGGTTTATTTTTACTCGCATCATGTGCTTCATTCTTAAACTTTTCTAATAGCAAGTTTTTTTCTTTTTGTACTGCGGAATAACTACCTTCTTCAGAAAAATCTCCGATAAAACCATAATTTAAACGGTGCTCAGGCGTTGTTTTCTTCCACTTTTTGTAAGCCGTTTCCGTTTGATTTAAATTAGGATCCTTATTAACTCTCATTATATCTAAAAAGAGTTGAGTGAGTGCACCATCTCGAAAATCATGTTTTTCAACAATGTTTTTATAGTATTTGCTGAATTCTTCAGGGGTCATTCCCTTATTTGGGGATTTATATTTTGTCATCTTGCTCTCTCCAAAATTAAAGGTGTCTGTGTCCGCATCCGCATCATTGCCAAAGTGATGTCCGAATGGTCTATTAGGTTCAAAGTTGCTAGGTATTTCTGATCTAGGTTCTTCTTCTCTAGTGGCCGATCTTCCAAATACGGGTAAAGCACTAGATTCTTGTGTGTCTTCTACGGCATCTTCGGGAATAACTGGCAATGATTGATCTGGCATTCTTGGGTCTTCATCTCCCCCACCACCTAAATTCATATTCCCAAAACCAGCTTGTTCGCTTTGCATTTTCGCAGCAGCTTGGGTTTGGGTTTGGGTTTGGGCTTGAGGAATCGGCATAGCCCTTCTTTGAGGTTGAGGAGGCGCCACCTGTTCACTTTCTGATTGCTGAACCGGAATGCCTGCCTCATTTGAAATTGTTGCTACATTTGCTTTTAACTTTTGAAACAAATCAGAAAGTGTGTTTTTGCTAATACTTTTTTGAATTTTATCCAAACCAAACGCAAAGTCAGCATCTCTTTCCGCTCTTTTTATGTGTGACTGGCTCTTTTCCTGACGTTCTTTTTCCTCAGCTAACTTGCTATAAGGCATAGGGTAAGCAGTAGTTTGGGCAGCCATTCTTTCATGCACAGGAGCCTGAAAGCGCGGCTGCCTTCTAGCACTTGTATAAGGCTCTTCTTCCTGCTTAGGTTCTTCTTTTCTTGATGCCCTTGGGTAATATGCTTCTGTCTCGTCTTCAATCTCAGTATTGCTGTTACCCCTTGGACGATAAATATTGCCTGTGTCATAAGATTTATCAAGATCAGCTTGTTTTCCCTGGTTTTCATTTACTCTCTTTTTTTCATATGACTCATCATTTAATTCCTCCATCAGAACAGCAAGTTCCTGCCCTTCATCCGCTGTTGAAGGGCGACTGCTCTGTATATTTAACAGCTCGTAAATCCTACTCTCGATTTTTTGCAGACGCTCTTTTTTATCTTTGTCATTTTGCTGATTATAGTGATCTATCTGCGCCTTTCTTTCGCGCTCAGGGATTTCTCCTGTCTCAGGCAGCGGTTCGTTGTCTATAGGAGCTACCCCTTTCAGAGTTAACTCGTGAATTTCCTCAAGGGCATTATCAATTTTTTTGTTTTCATCAAACAAAGGCATTTTATATATGTTAGCTAGTTCAGCAAGGTCAACATAAGCATCTTTCAAAGCTTGTTGTGTTTTTCTCGGATTTCTCAAATCAACTTTAATATTCTTATCAGCAAAAGGAATCTCTAGCTCAAAGTCAGCAGGGCTTGTTTGTTGAACCATTCCTACATTACTAAGCTTTACTATTAGACTTTCTATTGACTCCCCAAGCTCTTCCGAAAAGATTTTTTTATTTTTATTGATTTTTTTTTCGTCATAATCTGGTATTTTATCTTCTTTGTAAATCAAATCCATGTCACGAATCATACGTTCAGCTTCAAGTCTCTCCAGTAAAGCTTCATAAGCTTTGCGGCGTTGAAGCTTCCTAACATCTGGGTCGATCGCATCCTCTGGCAGTGAAGAATCAAGATTATTGAATGGATCATTAGGGTCTTCATCATCACCAGGGTTCCCTTGGGGAGCAGCTATGGTTTGAGCTTGAGTTTGCCTTTCTCTTTCCTCTTGCTCTTGCCTAGCAGTTTCTTTAGCTTCCGTAAATTCTTTTATTTGCTTTTTTATCGGTTCTTTGTCATAAGTGGTTGACGATTTATCGTAAATTCCCTTTGCAACCAAAGAATCCTCTATTTTTCTAAATAAATCACCAGACATCGATTCACCTGTATTATCCCTCTCAGAGATATCCAATCCCTGTAGAGGTTTGTCGTAAATCCTCTCAGCTTCAGTTTTAGCTTTAGATTGAGTTGCCCAGTTAAACAAAGATGCTTTTTTATCTTCCTGCAAATTTGCTGCGTTTTTGTTTAATAACTTGGCTAGCTTATTCTTTGCTGCCTCTTCTCTTTTTTTAGCTTCTTGTTTTTCTTTTTCCTTTATTTTATTTTTAATAGGTTCTTTGTCATAATCTGATGAATTTTTGACAACTGCGTGTGGAATTAAAACTGTATCTGTTTTGGTAAACATATCACTAGGTATTGCAGCCGGAGGATTATCTTCTTTAGAGATATCCATTGCTTGCAGAGGATTATCATATATCTTAGCTTCTTCAGCCTTCAGGTCTTGCACGTGCTTTCTGTGCGCAGAAAACACATCTCTCAGGTTTCTGTTTCTTTTTCCATTTAACAAGTCCTCTAGGTTTAAAGAAGCCTCATTAATATTGGCTTGCTTAAAACGTTCTGCTGCTGCTTTCTCTGCTGCTGCTTTCT